>JBAJNP010010643.1:0-16084 GCA_036877545.1 Yasuhikotakia modesta
TACCAAATTTTAATGAGATTTGAATGTTTGGTGCTCAGCTGAGAGAGATGTTGTACCTCTGGGGCAGTACAGATCTGGAGCCCATCGGTTGCATTCATAGTTATCTGAAGCATCTTCACAGGTGAAGCACTTAAATCCTCCTGGATACGGAGTGGCTGGAAACACAGGTGACAAAAATTATCTATAAACCTGGATCTATCCCTGCTTATTTCAGGCTTAAAATATATATTTTATATAATATATATTTGTAAGTAGAGCTAACTATGCTAAACAGGAGGGGGAGGATAGTGTGTATGTGTGAACGGTCTCACGCTGTGGTAAATCCATACACACCATCTGCAGTGATTAAAATTAACTTTCCCTATAGTAACAAATCCTCTACATCAATATACAACAGCTGCATATCAGCAGGTCACACAATAGTGCTGCGCACACACAAACACACACACACACACAATTCCTGCTGAGGTATTGAGCAGATACGGATATCTCTAGGTCCGGCTGACTGTGATGAAAGAGTGAGATTTTACACAATAAGTCTCTTAGCAAAACTCAAACTCTAAATGCGACATTATTGACTTCTGATCTCTCTCATTATAACCCGTGACTGACAGCTGAGAGGATCTACAGAACGCATGACTTAGAGCTCAGAGAATCTAGAAAAGTCAAGACACTTACTTGAGGGATGAAGAAAAATGATGTCTTTTTCTGTGAAGTCCCTCGATTGGACAGTTTTTATCCAGCCGGCGATGGCGCTTAGAATCAAACCCCAGGCCATGATAGGCCAGGGTCCCATTGCTGGAGTAAAACTCACATGTGCAAGAGCTCAGGTCAAACACGACACCTGTTAACCAAACAAACATTTACTAAAAACATTAATGCCACACAATAAATCTTCACTAATAAATCTAACCGAATATAAAGACAGAAAAAATCTCTGTGGTGTTTTGAAGCAGTTCAAAAGCACTGCAATCTCTCAAGTCCCTCATTATATCAATTACAATGTCAACAGTCTGCCAATGTCCTGCAGCAACTGCGACCCTATTAACTGTTTAGTTTGGCTGTTGGCAGAAGAACAAACACTGATCCATTGTTTTCAATTATTGGATGCCATAGTCCCAATAAAACAACTTTAATGAACACTGCAAAATGGACATTCATGTTTACAGCCCATCAGACAAGAACAGAACGTTTATTCAAACTTTACGTGGCAAACGCTAGATCTTTGTTTTTCAATTAACAAAACACTGGCTATCGGCCTACAAAGTCAAATACCAAACGCTCATTAAACAAATTAAAAATAAAATTTTCACTTTTTTCTTTAAAGTTTTAGACACTTTTTAGTTGTTAAACCAATTTGAATTGGTTTAGTTTCAGGCTTTAAAAGCACAACTTGCTTTTAACAACAAGCTACATAAAACAGATATCTGGGTACACACTTTTGAAACTTAAGCTGAGGCAAACTTTTACCACAATAAATGAATTTCTTACAATCTATGAAAATTATCTCACGTTGAAATGTAATTCTCTCTGTCAAAAAGCTGACTCTTTAAATCATGCAGACACAGGTACTGAATGTACCCTCAGGACTGCAATCAATTTAACTACCGTCGATTTAAAGCCTCAGGACTCCTATCTAAAGTAAAACAAGTTCAACTGAATAAAAAATAACTGCCTCCAAAAAGATAATTTCTTACTCAGCTGTTTCTATAGGGTTTGCATAACTTTCAGTCATCAGGTACATTACACAAGAAAACGAGTGCTTGCAAAGATTTTGTTTTTTTGAAACTTGCTTTTGCACAATCAGAAATGTTTTGCTTCACAACTCAAATGAAATTGTTATAGCAACTATCGCAAATGACAAATGATTAAAAAAGTTATACAATATACTTTAAAGAATCAGTTTTGTTTTATTAACATATACTGCAAAATACAAATAAACATCATGCAATGCGGTAAACAACAGTAAAGTTTGTTGTATGTTGTAGAGTCTGTCTGGTATTCCGTATAGCTGAGCTGTTATCTTTCCCATCAGTTAATTTTTCCACCAGTCTGAACCCGGAATGCCAGACAACATTTTACAAGCGTCACCTGCTATTTGTGTTTTCCGTGGTCTGTTAATAAAGATTATTAAACCTCCCTTTCGGCTTAACGCTAAATGTCTCCGTTTCGCTCATATCTCTGTAAACAAAGACTTCAGCTAATTGAAGAAGTAAAAAGAAAAGACACAAACAAATGCAACAAAAACAGGCCGAGACGACTTTAGGTGTGGTGTGAACATCAGTTACCAACCTTTTTGTTAATATGTTTTCTTTAGTGTTATTTTTTGTAAGGACTGATAAGAGTCTTTACATTTTACACGTCCAGCGGGTCACAGTGGTTTCCTGTCTGGGTCTGGAGGAGATTTCCAGATTTCCTCCTGGTTATTGTGTTGAGATGATGGTTTGTGAAAAATGATTAAACAGGCTGACAGCGGGCTGCTGTTGTAGCTCCTGCAGAGACTGTAGGGTCACACAGCAGACATGTTACACAGCTATACGTTCCTCACAGTGATCTTTTCTAGCCTGAAGGTCTAAAGGTCGTTTGGGTTTCTGTTAGCTGTGCGAGAATGTCAACAAACACATTAAATTAGTTTTGTCAGATCTTTGATAAATGTGTTGGCCTCTCTATTCCATAAACACTGGAGATAATAAAATAGATGTTAATAAGATTTTTTTCTTTAAATAAATTAGAGTTTCTCAAACTGATGTTTGAACCAATTATACGTTTTTACATTAATAAAATTAATCGTAACGCCCATTACATACAAACAGTTTTACACAAGAAAACTGACCACAGATAAAAAGCTTTAATTGTTACATTAGAAATATAAACTGAGGGGGATATGTTAGCAATGCATTACATGCTCTTTCTCTGACATCCATAATGTACATCATTTATGATATTAATGAGGCTTGTGGCCCCTGAGTGTCAAAGGCCCAGAAGGTTCTGCCAGAACCACTGCTAGGTGAGTGAGAAGAACTCGGGACAGAAACATGATATTCTGGGTTGTGAATCGGCCTGTGAATGAAAGTCACTCCCATTAATGGAGGGAACGAAATGCAAATCCTCTCTGGTGACTTTCAGAACCCGTTGGACCAGATTCTGCGTGGCTTTGAGAAGCAAAAACATCACAGCAGTGAGGATGTGGTTTTTTGCAGTTTACTAGAAACACAACACATAAAAAGCAACACTACTTTTCAATGCCATGAATAATAATAAATAACCATTTAAAAACAAACTGAATGTTGGCGTTAACAAGTTTAGTTATAAAACACAAAACAATGTGTGCATTTTGTCAAGAAGACGTATAGCAGAATATATAAATTTAAAAGTGAGCATGCATGTCCTAAAATTAATGACATCTAGTATGAGTTAAATATAAACAAAGGCCTAATTGACAAAACTGATGGGACTGCATCTGGGCATATCTGACAGTGAAGACCTGTAGTTTCATTACAAGCAGCACAATGTATCTTAGCAGAGTCCTGTGGTCACAAGCCAAACGGCAATGAGCTGTGATTCCAGTCCAAAGCAGTCATGTTGGATCAGAATCACAAGCCAGCTAATTGAAATCCTACATGCACACAAACACACTAATCCGGCTCCATTCTTTTGAAGTGGTCCGGTTCAGCTGTATAATTTTAAATCCCCTCTTCAGCCTCTTGACACATTGAAAGATTCAGGGAATCAGACAAGTACCTCAGAATAACAATGAAATCTGCTGCAAATACCTCAAATAATGGAGAAAAACTCAACTTAAATATAAAACAATATGTCACATACTGCAAGCATAAGATTAGCAACATTTTGGAAGGAAAACTATTTACAAAAATACTTCCAAAAGTTTATTAGTGTAAAGTACATCATTCATCTATTTTGCCACATTAACGTCAGTATTCCTGCATTAGCACAGCACCTCTCTCCCTGTTTCATGAAACTGAGGAAGAGAGTGGAGCTCTCTGTAGAGGAAGGTATATAGTAATGTCTTGATGTGGAGAGACCAGACTGAGGGGTATAAAATATATTTGTGGCAGCTTCAGAAAACCAGGAGGGTGGAGAGCGTGGTAGAAACGTTCCCTTGAACGTTGGGCTACTGAAACAAGGATAAGAGGAAAACGCTCATGAGAAGATTTAGTCCCTCTTTTGTTTATGAGGCTCAGATGGCAAAACCTCACATTCTCCCATGCGAGACCTTTTCACAGCATTTAATCTGATTTGTTAGATTCTCTGCCACTTTTGTTCACGTTTACTAGTAAACAGCTATTTATAAACACAGTTTGGAGATAGTTAGAGAGCTTAGACATTAGAGAAGCTTGTAATTTGCTGTGCATACCGTGTCAAAAAACATCATTCATAACATGTGCTTCCCAAATGTTGTCAAGAACTGTTCACATGGAGAATGAGACAGTAAGATGGTTTAACAGATGCATGCATCAAAAACATGCCAGTGTACAACCAACATACTGCGATTAGCCATGGGGCTTTAAAGCTAATGTCTACAACGTCCAACAAATTATGCCATGACGGAACCGTTTGTGCATGAAATGGCAAGGAAGGACATAGGGATCACACTTATTTATACATCTCTATGTTTTGAAGTCATTAAATATCTTGTAAGCCATTTTTTAAGTTGATGTACTGCTTTCTAAGTTATATACTGTCTTTGAAACGCATCACTCATGATAAGAAACTGTAATATGTTTAAAGTTATATATAGAAGTATTTTTGAAGTTACTTATTTTAATGTTAGAATAAAAGGTTAAAAGCACTTTACTTGCAGGATATGTGACTTATCCACAAAACTCCAGGCACTCTTTCCCATGAAGCGGAAAAAAACTTCAAAGGAAATGGAAAATCCTCTAGAGACATGCTGGAATATCTGGTTGCTGATGCTGAGGAGCAAAAAATGTTGTACTGCGTTTACAAGAAAATACAAGATGCGTTGACTGCATCCAAAAAAGGTGTAAAGTTTACTGTCAGAGACAGCGGTGTAAACATGTAAATGTAAAAGCCACAACAATGTACAGTAAAGATTGTTTACTTATTACGGTAATGATTACAGTAATTATTCTGTACATAAAGTCTTCACCCTCTTACTTTGTAGAATCTGATGTAACTGAGTAAGGGAATAATAATGCGTACGGCACAAATAACAGATGCTACAGGAAGCCCCAGGCAGCCCACTGACCCGGTGACAGTGATCTTGGCCAAATCACTCATGCAGTTAACACAAAACAAACTTTGCTAAATAATTCAAAAAGAGCATAAGTAATGCACCGCGCTAAGGGTCCCTCACGCTCCGGTGCACGAGCTCGTGTTACACGCTCAGCCCAAGGAGAAGCATCGCTATCTAAAGACCACCAGCCTTTGTCAAGTTCCTCGACATGATGAAGGAAAACAAAAGGGGTGAGACGAAACCATCGCTCATCCTTCTGCCTCACTGTCCATATTGAGATGGCACTGGGAGTAATGGAGTCGGATCAGCACACGGAATGCTAAACCCCCTCCCCCAGTTCTAATAAGACCCCTTATAGTCACGCAACAGAGCTGACCACAAAAACCTGCTATTTTTACCTATGTTGTATTCATGTGGTTAACCACAGTTTACAGTGATCATTGAGAAATCATTGAGAGAACTTTCAGAGAACATTAGACAACATTCTGGGAATGTTCCCTGTTATGTTAGCTGGACAATTGGCCTGTATAAGGGCCATCCATAACTAACAAACAACAATAAAACAATAATTCAAAAAACAACCCACAGAAACAGCAAAGCACGTCACACAATCCATCAACAACTCGAACCCTTGCGTGACATTCCTCCCGTTTACATCATGACATCACAGAACAGCCCTCATACTCGGTCATGACATCAACTAATGATGACCCACATAACCTCTGCTAATGCTTCCCTCTCCCTGTCATTACCAGACTCAAATAACACCTTTCTGTTTCTACAACAGCACATCTGGTGAAACACCTGCCCTGCTTCTAACATGTTACCACAGACTCAACCAGTGTTTCTCTGGGTCAGCGGATATGTAAAGATGCCAGTCTTTCTGACTGAAGACTTTAATAGAGAAAGTATCCACAAAAACAAAGTAGAATCATTATTATTATGATACTAAACATCCAACATTCATGAAATGTTTTATTAATTAATTGTTGACAACAAAAAATTAATTTATGACAAATAATCATTTTTCACATGATGCAATGCAATTCATTGTTTTGCTTTTAACATGACTTTAAGCTAAGACTATATAGGCCTTAGTTTGTTTAATAACGAACAACTGAAAGCATTAATCTGAACTGCTCTTATTAAATGTAAAGGAGAACGTTGCTCTGCTGTATGCAGAACGTTTGCGTTGCATTGCCTAAAACGACCTCGGTGACTGTGATGTCATCAGGGACAGTTTCCCGTCTCAGTAGAAATATTTCCTTATATCTCTTATCAAAGAAAGCTTGGCTAACAACTCCTGCTTAATGGGTTTCCTCTCATTGCTAAGTGTGAGTTTTTCAGTTTTCCTTCTTTGCGTGTCCTTGGATGTCTGTGTTGAGTCTTTTCCGTTACACGCCCCACACAGACTACGGATAAGACCCTCATTTTTCTCCAGAAAAAAATTCACTGTGGAAATGAATGAGTAATTTGTCTTTCCCAGCACAGCACAGGTGCAGAACCTATATAACCTATACAGATATCCTATACAAAAACACATATAGTGCTACAAGAGGTACATTCAATGCTCAGTCAACATTAAGCTTGGCTGTGAGGCAAATAACATTAAACACAAAATACTTACACAACAAACAATAAATGAGGATTTCAGCAGAATGCAAATTCATGCAATGAATTCATGCAAATTGAATAGCTTGATAATGCAATGGCAGATTAATAACAGCTCTACGGTGCAAATGAAAGAACCAGTGATCTATGCTCACATAACACACACTGTGATTTAACCACTCTTACAGAACACGGCAAACACAAAGTGTTGCTCAAGGCTTCATCAAAACTATAAATCCATCGTTTTGCATGTATGCACACTATTGCATCTATGTGCAATGCTTAGTTCCATATATTAATGTACAAATGCATGACTTTGGACCTACGTCTCTGTATAGAAACATAGTGGGCAACTAATTCCTGACCTTTAGCATAAACAATAAGTGATGGCAAACGTCAAGATGGTCAAAATGCACGTTTAGCACCACATCAACAACTAAATGTAAACGCTCCTATTATAATGAACGGGAGAGTTTAGTGCGGTTTGTGTAGCGTTTCGCTCATTACATTATAACAGTTATAAGTGGCGTTTCATAGTTAAATAGTTTTAAATAGTTCGGCCACTTACCTGAAAAGACTCAGACGAAACTTTTATCCTTTATTGCAGCGACTGAATAAAGTTTCATATGTTGATATCCTCGCAGTCGTCTGAACCTCTCTGTGTTTTCAAGGGTTTCCTAAAAGACGGATGAGACGCTCGGCTGAGCCAATCAGAGGACGAGAGGAGGCGCGTCCCGATGGACGCGCGCACGCCCGCGGGCACGCGCACCCGCACGCGCGCGCAGAAACCCACGCGGTTAATAGCTAAATAATCTTTAATTTAATCAAAATCATGTTTAATACATATTTAATATATAGGTGATTTAATATATAGGTGATTTAATATATATTTCTGTTATTTAAATGTTTATATTTCTACCTATATTTCACTATATTTGCGTCTATTTTTTTATGCACGAATACAAACATCACTTATGATGATCTTATGCATATATGGTATTGAGTTATACTTATTGTTTACAGTTATGGCCTATAATACAGCTTCATATATAACACATGTCGTGTTGTACAGTTTGGGTACATCTGTATTTAACTACAGATGTACGCAGGGAACAAATATTGTGGCTTAAATTTAAACCATTTTGGTGAAAAGTCAAGTTAGACAATTTACTAGTTTTCTGCTGGCCCTCTGCTGGTGAATGGAGCACAAAATACGACTGAAATTCATTTACATTATTAAAACCAATTTACATCTGTTAAACCATAAAATGTTTAAGCTCCATAAATATTTAGTTTATACTAAACCCTTTAAATTGAACATTTTTGCCCAAAAAGTCATCAGTCTGCTTAACTATCTTGATAGATTTGACAGAAAGTCATCCACACTACAGTTAAAGTGCTACATGTCCTGCCCTCTCATTCGTACATGAATTTCCTGTCAGACAGGCAGGGATAGTGTCCACTAAAGGAGCAAGTGAACATTTGTAAACCGAAACGGCCTGTTACAGTCGACCCTCATGATGCTGAAAAAAATCACAGCACCATGTCCAAATTTTGTGCATGACTGAATTCAGCTTGAAGCTGAAATCTACAATCATAGTTACAACCTCCTCTCGAGGGCTCGGATGTCATGTAATGGGGGGCCGATGTCTCCCGGTATGCAGGGGCACAAGATAAGGATAATTTTACTACAGGTTGAAATGAGAAGAGAAACAGGGGCTCACAAAGACTAAAATATCAGAAGCAGCGGTTCAATAAATAAATGTAAATGTAATACAGCCATGATCTTTTGTCCTACATGTCTGTCTTTAATGTTTTTGTATCAGTTTGCCTTAAATTATTGGCAAAAATATAAACATTTGTTTGTGAGAGGAGCATGTCAAATACTGTATATAAACATATATAATACTGCATAAAAACAAACTGCATTAATGATTTATAAGGTACATTTAATGAATGATTTAAACTTGCTTGTTACTTTGAGCAACAAGGTGTCTTTTAAAATCTCTTTAAATCACTAATTTGTAATATTTACAAAATAATTCATATTCAGTGTTTCAGACAGCAGCAAAAGAAAAATAATGTGTGGTGTTATGACCTGCTGAAGGATGGGAGACTGTATTATATAAAAACTCTTTGGCAGAGCTCTTCAGTCAAGCCACATACACATCCACTAAAAATAGTGCTTCTGTAACCACAGAGGTGAAGCTAACAAACAGATTAAACTGCCATTGTCATTCCTGCCTCAGGCTACAGCAGCTGCAAACTAACACTAGCAGTCATTACCGAGCCGCACGCTCACTGTAAGAACACCACAGTTGTATTTGTGTGTGGTGAGGCTTGTAACAGAGATCCTACTTGTTTTTGACATACCTGAAATCGACACCTTTTCATTAAAGATAAAAAAACACAGTCAACCCAAACAAAAGCAGTTTCAACAACATAGCGTCAATGGAAAACATAAAGACGCAAAGAATTTTTGTTTTTCATGCACTTAAACCAAAACACATTGACAACTTGACAGTCCATCACACCTCATTACTCATCACAGTCGTGTAATGCTATTTACCACCAGAGGCCATCAGACACACCTGGTGTGTCCGTGTCAGGAGACTTCCTGTTGAGTTGGTTGGCATGCATGATCATCCACAACCAATGAGAAGCTTTGATGATGCACACAAGTGGGACTGTGGCGAGCGCACGAGTCTGTGTGCAGATGTCAATCACTTCTGAGGTAAAAATCTGTGTGCCCACTTGCAGAAGATTTAGCATTAATTTAGGCAACCATTATTCCTTCATTTCTCTGCTCTTATTTACAGTCACGTCTTAAAGCCTCAGACAGTTTTTGTTGTACACAGATCACATGGTGACATTTAAATTTAGAGAGGATTGCATGACCATATGCTATATATTGTGAATGGAAATGTATTATTTTTAATATTAGGTTAAATTTAATTACATTTTTAAGGAGCATAACAAAACTGTCATTGTGCTTCACTATATCAAACACACTTGCAGCCCGGAAACTAATTCTACTTTGGGAAAGAGGGTCAAGAGGGGCTAGATATGCACTTTCTGTCAGCCCTGAGTTCATCACTTCTTCATGTTGAAAGGCAACACAGGGAACACAAGATCTCAGCAGACTTTAGACTTCACATATGCTGAAAGAACAGCGAGAACATGCGCCCGTTTCTCTGTCAGCTGACGTCAACATCACAGCATAAGTTTGATGTTTCTGACCAGAGTCTGTACAAACAATGTTTGACTGTTGCTACTTGAATGTTGAGCTTAGAACTACAAATACAACTATAAAAGGACTACAAAAAGCCAGGTTGATAAGCGCTGCAGAAATATGTGTTAAAAATGTAAGATCACATCATACACCCACACTTCCAACCAATTGGTGGTTTTATCCTCCCGTGACTTGGTGCCACAGAGAGGACAGGACTAAGAGTGGGCCTTGGCTCTGCTTAACCAGGTTTCTGACAGGTCACAGAGAACAAAGCCTCTCTGGAAACTCTGTGCCAATTAGAGCACTGAACTCTGCCCCTGTACTGGAATGTTAAGCCCTGCTGGCTGGTGTAGAGCATATACACAATAAGACAATGCAGCCAGGATGGTGCATCTGATCCAGTGATGTGTTGGGAATACCATCAAAAACAAGGCTTGACTAGGGTATTTGTGCAAGTTCCTGAATTAAGTTCACAGTTAAGTTCTTGTATTAAACACTACATTGTCAAGTGCCTTGCATGAGTTAAAATGTTATATTTATAGTGCAATCATCTTTTTTTAGCTGAAGTATTCTTTCTTTCTTTCTTTCTTTCTTTCTTTCTGTCTGTCTGTCTGTCTGTCTGTCTGTCTGTCTGTCTGTCTGTCTGTCTGTCTGTCTGTCTGTCTGTCTGTCTGTCTGTCTGTCTGTCTGTCTGTCTCAGTGTGACACACAAAAGCACACAACCCAAAGCTGAGTCAACTTTTATACATTTCGACTGGCTTCAGGTGTGATTTTTATATTGCCAGCACCTGTTTCTTGCCACAGGTGAGTTTAAACGAGCATCACATGCTTTTTTATCATCACATGCTCAAAAAAAAAGGTGGCAACAATTTTGTCCCGCCCATTTTTAAATTTTAGCAATTTTTGCTTTTTCCAATCCTGTATTTAATTGGCTAAAGATGAAATCATGTGCACAGTGCAGCCAATCAGATGTTTCCTCCTCAGCTATTGAAACATCCGGTGAAAAGACGTCATCAATCATCAGACTTCAATGAAATGCACATTTATGTGGCGCCACCATAAAAATGGTGGAATGAAAGATATTAATTGTTAAGAGAAGCTAATGACATTTATGACAATAATTATGTTTTTGTATTATTTTATTTATTAACTTTTGAATATTCTGCAGCCTTTTTCATGTTTTTGTTTTTCATTCTTTCAGTTTTATTCTCAAGTCTTTCAGAAGTGGTAAAAGTGTACATTGGCTCTTAGTCCTTTGCTATATTTTTTGACTATATATAACTATATACAAATAACCATACCTATACTACCTATATATGTATATATATATATACAATGACTGTATATAACTACCATTTAAAGGTTCCATTATATCCCTGAAGCTATTTTTTTTTTTTATTGGCTAGCGGAGGTGACGTACAATGATAAATTCAGATACATGTTGTGCTGTTACCCGATCAGGTTGAGTCGTGTTTAGTGAGATCTGTGTGTGGAAAATCCCTGAGGTGTGTTAATGTGCATGTGACACACCGAGTTATCATTCAAACGCGCTCCCAGTCATTCATTTTCACTCACTGTGGATCATTTCCAAACCCTGTGTAGGCACATACCTTAAAGTCTTGGCTATAAAAGAGCTGTTTAACATTTCCATTGTTATTGGCCAGGAAACAGTAACTGAGGTACAATCTTGACAATATCCACCTGTGACAACTAATGGTGGTTTATATTGAATGACTGCCAGACCTACAACGATGTTGAGATTTCCTAAGATATAATTAAATGATTTCAACATATCTTGCAACACATGCTAATACAAAACTCCACCTCTATTTTCCCTTGTAACGTAGACACTTGCTGTAAATACAGATAAAAGAACATATAGAGTCAAAGGTCACATCACTCATAATGATCAGAGGAGAATTGCGCATCATTTAGCGCCTTTAGGGAAGAGGGAAGGAGTTTAAGAGTTCAACAGCCCCCCTGGTGAAATTACATGTGTCTCAAATGTCACTTCGTATCTCTTTGGGGGTCTTTTTCCACGTATTGACGACTTTTCAGCTACATGACACCTAAAAGCAGCTTAGAAGACCTTTAACATTAAGACCTTAATTCTAAACCGAGAACTAATTTGGTCTACGTTCCTTAAGTGTCCTAATATCCCCTCAGAAAAACAAATAAAGCTTTTTAATAAGTATTACTTTAACTTTTAACCAATATGAAACCAATTAAAATGATAGTTTATCTCTGCATTATCACGTGAGTAAAGCGGCCCTTCCAGTGTTCATACGTTGAGCTGCTAACCCTTGTGTGTCGGCCTCTCATTACACGGGGGTGAGAGACCAGGGTCTGTTAAATTGTCCATCTGATTACACCATATACACTCTTTTGCCCCCACATTCTCCTGCAGTCTCTCTGAAACCTTCCTGTTCTCCGGCCTGTGGGTTCAGGGAGATCAGAGCACCGGAACAAGGGCTTCCTTTGTGTGCTTCACTGGGCTGGGAAATTTGCCTCTAAGGCCACAGCAAAGGCTTGATGAAGCTCTGGGAGAAAAGGCGACTCAGGTGTCACTAGCGGCAGGTGTAGCATATGGCTCTGAGTTGATATTGAAGGCGACTACATCTTAAAAAAAAAAGAAACAGAGAATTTATTGCACAGCCTTGCTGCAGTTACATTTTTCTTATTTTTGTCTCTCGCTGAAGACAAGAATGTTTTTAAGTTTCATCATTTTTTAGACTCAGGATTGGGGTTTAATTCAAGTCAGTGAATTATTATTTTTCAATAGCAGCTGTGAGGCATAACATTTGATAAGTGTGATTATATGTTGTGCCTTAAAGCTATTCTCTTGCAACATTTTTTCATCAGGTAACTTGAAACAACTAAATAAAAATGTAAGGGTTATCCTTAAGATAAAAATTGCATGTTATTTACAATGCAAGCCAATGATTTTTGACTATATTAAATACACTCTTAACACTCATTCCTTCGCTACTCATCCGGAACCTTCCTTTCTTGTTTAATTAACTGGGCAGAGTTTTTTATTTAAAGACACACTGGCATCAAACATCCAAACTTAAGTGCCTGTTACCTCAGTCTGTGCTGTCGTCACAGCGGGTTTGAGGATGCGAGTTTAATCCTCTGAGATGATGAGAGCTTGAGTTCTTTTCCAAAGTGCTCTCGTCAAGTTCAGATTAAACCGAACCCTTCAGCTGTCCCACCTGGGACTTTGGCCAAGCAGGTTTAATAGAGACCCCAGGACATTTAAAGAACAGTGAGCTGAGCTCCTTTCCTGCGTTTTTAGGATTTGATGAGGATTACAGCGCTCCTATTGAGAAGAGCGATGACTTGGAATGCAGTCTGATGTAAGCGGTCTGATGCCGCACAGGTCACGGATGGTTGACGTGAGGAATGAGAAAAAAGCTTAAAACACAGAAGCCAAAATGCTACTGTTTGCTATTGAACAATGAATATAAGTATAAGTAATGTACAGTACAGTAATGTACAGTAATGGGGCTCTCACACGCTTCACCACCCTGAGAAATGACTGATGGATTTAGACGTGCAGAATGGATGGAGGGTGAGCAGAGATGGTGACAGAACACAGGAAATAAACTTGCATCATTACACAACAAAGATTTGAGAATGATTTAAAGCTTAATGCTTCCTGACTGAAGAAGTTTAGCGATGCAGAATATATATGAAATGATTTATTTTATTTTTGTTTTCTCAGGTTGTTTACGCAGTTGTTTACATGATATTCTTTGTTACACATTGTAAAAAATAACCTTGAAAATCTCTTCAGTAAAACTCAGGTAACAATTTGCGTTGTTTGTGTGAATAGATTCCATCCTCTATTTTTAAATAAAGCTAAATTTAACAGCTACACTAATACAAATTAGGCAAAGTCTACCTAATATTTTTAAAAACATTTTATAACTCATTTAAAATTTTTGTAATATCACCTATAAATACTAATTTACCACAATAAACTATGTATATCTATATATGGATTTGTAATAAGAGAAAAAGAAAAAACAGAAGCAACACAGTTTACATTTTGTAAACTTTTATTTCCTTTACATGGACGTCTGATAAATGAGTGTCAAACTACATCACCGAAAACCCTGTTATCCATAAAACCTGTGCTTTCACATGACATCCTGTAACAAACATTACAATCATTTCAAATCCTTGTTGGCACATCCTCTCCTCTCACATACAAACCGGTTTAATAATCTGAAGCTCATTTAGCGTTTACTGACAGCTCATATTTACGTTTCCTGCACAATGTCGTTTGAGGTAAAATGTCACGGCACATTTCAACTTTAAAACACAGATGAGCCTGAGAACAAATACATGTTAGAGGTCTGTGGCTCTAGCGCAGTCACTGCAACATAGAGCTGCACAAAAAACAAGGGCAGTACAGGGGACACAAAAGTACTTGGGTTTGTACATTAGTAACAGAAGTTCATTTGACAGGACAGGTCTGATCGGGAACTAAGACAGATTTTTATGCATGTTTGTTTCTCTGCCAGATGATTTGTGTGCTTTAGGAAATGTATCAAACATCCATGACAGAGTTCAAGAAAGTTTTTAATGCACTTATGCTGCAGTTAGTTAGTCTTTACTAAACTGAACAATGTTGAAGAAACAATACTGAACACATAGACAATACAAACAGCCAGCAGGTATTTTTTATCAAAGGATTATAAACATCTGTGTGATGGGAGATGCGATATCTCTACCCGTGAGATATTTTGCTGTTTATATTTTGCATTAATAACAATATCAAAGGCAAAACAATGTGCAAATAACAAATACAAAATTAATACAAAAGTACATAAAATGTGATTTAATACAGGATATAATAAATAATAAATAGAATCATCCTTAATGTACCTCTGATGTATTAATCTTTCTTATGTCTCTGACTTTGGCTTTTATTAAATGATTGCATTTCATGCCATTTCAAACTGTTTAACTAACACGATTCTTTATTGTATTGATATTTTACTGCTGCTAGTTTATCTTGTATAAATTACAGTAAAGATTATTCTCGAAGCACCAATATCTTTATATAAAAACATGAATTATGATACCATGGCTGTGAAGAACTCAAAATACATTGAAATAGCTAATATACAGAAAAATAACGTTTAGAAATAAATAGATATCGATCAGCAAATCAAAAAATATAAAGTAAAAAATGAACTATAAAAATTACTATCCGGTGACAGTATTATTTGCATTTAAACATTATAAATCACTAAATAAAATGTGTGTTTGTAAACTGTGTTGCCTAGTTGTGTCACTACGTTTTCAGTGGCCATTAAGACAATAAAATTTTGCTAAATAAATAAGCCACAAAAAGGCGCAAATGTTGTTTCTGGGGCTATAAAAAGTCTTGCTGTTTTAGGTTTGGTGGTAACTTTCATCTCCCTACATTTATGCTTCCGTCTATGAAAACTAATCGGGTTTCTAAGATGAATAACAATGTGATTTCAACACTGAAACCTTTTCTTAAATACAGCAAATCAGATCACACAGAATTAGTCTATCAAGACAAAATGAGTTCATGAGTCCCAGATCTCAGATCTTCATTCAGACCTGATTAATGGAGCTCAGAACACTGTGGAGCTCGTGGCAAGAACAGGAAGTTAACTCAGGACGTCTTGGTGAAAGCAGCCGGTTTTTATGCTTAACAAATAGAAAAGATCTTCTTGTTGCCACAGGTGGTTGTAAATGTAAGGAATATAAACGCTGGACCCTGTTGGAGGTGTGAAAAGATGTATCAGAAACAAGAATAACAGTTAAAACATTTCATCACTCTAAACAGTGTAAAATACATAACAGTCTAATAAACACATCAACACTTCTGCAAAAACAGCTTTCAAACTGTCTCCCTGAAATCCACTGACATTTGAATGACTAGGTAAACAATGGTGACCCAACTTTGACTTAATTTCACCGAATGCCAAATGTCTCTATAAAACTATCATTCACTGACTTTCCCAGAGAGTCACTTG
>JBAJNP010010644.1:2504-16084 GCA_036877545.1 Yasuhikotakia modesta
ACTCACACACACACACTCACTCACACACACACACACACACTCACTCACACACACACACACGCTCACACACACACTCACGCACACACACGCACTCACGCACGCACACACACACTCACACACAGACACACACACTCACAGACACACACGCACACACACACATTACATTGAGACGTATGTTATATTGTATGTTATATTGAGACGTATGTTATATTGTATGTTATATTGAGACGAGTGTTTTATTGTATGTTATATTGAGACGAGTGTTTTATTGTATGTTACATTGAGACGTGTGTTATATTGTATGTTATATTGAGACGTATGTTATATTGTATGTTATATTGAGACGAGTGTTTTATTGTATGTTATATTGAGACGTATGTTATATTGTATGTTATATTGTATGTTATATTGAGACGTATGTTATATTGTATGTTATATTGAGACGTATGTTATATTGTATGTTATATTGTATGTTATATTGAGACGTATGTTATATTGTATGTTATATTGTATGTTATATTGAGACGTGTGTTATATTATTAGACACTTGTATCATCTTCATTTGAATTAGAGTTACGCTTGGATTGTGTTTGTTTATCTGAGCTGCACACAGTGATGAAATGATCTGATAGACTACATTACATTTACACTATCATACGACTCTAACGTGTGTTAGAATGAACAGAAGCCAAGTTGGGAATGTTGCTGTAAATGTGTGTTTATTTCATGAAGACGTTCCATACAAATGACGATCTGAAATGATGCATTTTGCTAAAGCACAAACACAATTAAAGAGTGATTCAGAGAGGCAGCACTCAGTGAAGTGATGTGTAAATCTTATCAGCTCCGAGATAAATGTGACGCACTTTCGCTTTCCCAACACAGCGGGGCAGCAGGAGGATGAGAAATAAACGCTCCTGCCTCATAACCGGTTCCCTACATGAGTGCAGAGAATCAACCACGAACATCAGGATCATTCCTACATCTACAGGCTGGGGACAGGGAAGCCTTCATCCACCCCTCCTCGGGCTGTCTGTGAAAATGTTATTTGTAAAATGTGTACAAATAAAAGGGGAAACGGCAGCCGTTGTCACCGTCTCTAATGAAACTCAACAGCCGCTAACCGCACCGAACGAGCGCAGCCGTCTGCAAAGCAGCCCGCGGGTTTTTTTGCAGACGTGCCCTGCCGCCTGCGCATCCGGGCCTCCCTGCATCCTTCAGTCTGGATGTTTTTCTCCTCGGAAGGACTTTCCGGAAGGTTTCTATCCTATCACAATATCAAACCTGTGCCTCAGACATTAAAGGACTTAGATCCTGAATGCGTGACAAAGATGCATTAACGAACAAATGAGAAAATAACTCTTACTAAAAAAAGATTGTGTGACGCTTAAGTTGTCTTTGAGTTGCTTTGTTTCACCAATTCTCCATAAACAATCCATTTTACCCTGAGTTTGTACAGGTGAAGAAGAGAATGAGGTGTTAATTTTATACTTCATTTATAAAGTTTATACAGGATTATTGCTACTTATGACTTATACAGAAACATCTTGTTTAACAACCTCTGGGCTCATGGGAGCTTTATCCTGAAAGGCTTAAATGTTATCCCTAAAAATCAATTTCCCTAAAGAGAAAATGAATGGAATTTTTAGCCCATCTATTTTCTTCAAGCAAAATCTCTCTCAGCCAGCTGCTTTCCACTCGACTTTCATAACGATCCAGTAATGAATTCAAAGCATTTTCAGATATTTCATGGGAACATGATGAAGAAAACGAGGTAAAGAAAAACTCCAGAGATTGTGAATGTCATCATGTTTCAAAGGCAGGATTAATATTGCTTTAGAAACTGTGATGTGCTTTGAAGATGCCGCTCCATTTCCTCTACGGTTCCGGGTGAAATAGATGTTTATTTCTGGAGCACATGTGACATTTCTGAGTGTTCATTACAGTAATCCCCTGAAATGTTTGACTTTTCATTACTGTACAGAGGAGAAAGTCTGATAACTTGACAGACGGAAGATTCACTGGAAGACCAGTTTATGGTTTGATGGACACACAGTCAGAAGTGTGACTGAGATGTGACCTTGTTACATTAGTTTATACAACCAACCGCATATTAAATGTACTATATAGAGTAAGTGTTGATGAAACACAGTAAACGGCTCTATGTTAATGTGAGCAGACGCCACACACATTAACATACACATTATTTTATTTATTTTAAACAGACACTCCATTCTGTGTTACACACTGTCAACAAAAGGGAACCAACACGGTTTTTTGTCAAATTCTTACTCCATACAATCCCATTAAACCTGGTACAACATCAGACGCCACGCGCCGGTCCTGCCGGAGCGGAACAATAAAATGGACCAATGAGGTTACAGGAGTGTGCGACCAATCAGATGCGCGGCGCTGGCAGTCAGGGTTGGGTGACTCCCGGCGGCAGCAGTAAAGCTCGTGTGACTCGCAGAGCACGAAACACGCTCACTTCCGTTCTTTTCCGTTCCCGGCTTACGTGTTATATACGTCACAGGTAGTTTCATGCCTCCATGATTGTGTCTCACTCAGTATGAAAAAGCGGAGACAGAGATTACAGGACAGCGAATCCCGAGCGACTGTGAGGACAAATGAAGGTAGTGTGACCCTTCACACTACACACTCACCGGATGTGTGTGAGGACCATGTGTCCCGTCTGTGACATTATGACGTCGCTGAATGCGTCACTCAGTGTGCAGGTTCATCATGACGTGTTTCTGCCGAAATAAAATGTTTTTTTCTGGTTTTCACTGAGGTAAAATGAATTCAAAGACAGAGGAGGCATTGCCTACAGTTCTCAAGTTGGCTGATAACTGGGCAGCAACTATTTTGATTTGTTATTTCAGGCACAGGGTGGTTGCTAAGTTTGGATATTGCCTCAGTTTCTTTCATCTTGCAGAGCAATTGTCCTGGAGGAAGCAGAAGCTTCTGGTGGTCCATCAGGCTCTGAACAGTGACCCTGTGGAAATCGAGACCCTGCGGCAGGCGGCTGTGAGTGAAGGTGGTTTACTGACAGATGACATCAGGAGAAAAGTTTGGCCCAAACTCCTCAATGTCAATGTGTACGATCTGCCTGCCAGACCCTGTAAGTGTGTCTGGGGAAACATCTTCACAAGAACTGCTCACGATCACGTGTCAGATCTTCTCCAACTCTTTCTTCTACAGCCAAAGATGTCCGTGAGGACCACAAAGACTACAGACAGGTAGAGCTTGATGTCAGGAGGTCAATGAGACGCTTCCCAAAAGGTAAGTCTGAGAACACGACACATTATCAGATGCGTTCATTCATCCTGTGGCCTGCAGGCCGATGATGAGGGCTGTTTGTCAGGCATGCGTGTGGATGAGAGACGGGTTCTGCAGGAGCAAATGATTGACATCATTCTGGATGTTCTGAGGAGAAACCCTCAGCTGCACTATTATCAGGGCTATCATGACATCGTCGTGACATTCCTGCTGGTGGTGGGGGAAAGACTGACAATCGGCATCATGGAGAAACTGTCCAACCATCACCTCAGGTGAAGCTATCTTCTGTCATGTTTCATTTTCTAGAATGTTAGTTGAGGTTTCCTTCACCAAAACCAGTCCTGTTCTGGTGTGCCTGCAGGGATTTTATGGACCCCACCATGGACAGCACCAAGCACATCTTGAACTACCTGATGCCCATCCTGGAGCGACTGGATCCTGAGCTTCATGACTTCATGATGAGGTGAAGATGACTGTTCTTCTCACTCCTGATTGTCTGCTGTCATTGATTTACTCTGCACAAACTGCAGCTTTTTACACAGACGTTTATAAAGACTTTGGTTTGGAGTGAGTAATAATGTCATACTTATCAATTTCGGCAGTAACTGAACACAAGCCTCAGATGTTGTGCGTTATTGCTTTAAAGAGTCTGAGCCGCTGAGGTCAGTGCAGTTCTTTCTCTGTCCTGTAGGGAGCAGCAGAGGGTCTTTACACGTTTACAGTCATGAAGCCTGTCAGCTGCCCACAGCTATTTATCTCAAACTTCTCCAATCTGAGAGCAGACGAGTCCTGTTGAAACAGTGAGATAAATCATGGATGTTTGTGTGTTTGCTGCCTACAGCTGTTTATAAATCAGTGGAGAAAGTGATTTTTAAATTGAATTAAGCGAGAGAGCGGTGGAGTTATGTTAGTTGTGTGTGCGCTCATTCAGACCACTGTTAGACCCCACATCTGTATGGCAGTGTGTGGGGGAGGCATTAGCTGCATCTAGTTGTGTGTGTGTGTGTGTGTGTGTGTACTAAACCTGTAACTCAGAGTTGCGTGAGCTTTGGTTTATAAGAGCAGGTTATTTTTAATGGAACTCATCTAAAATGTACAGAATAAGAGGTTCTTCATCTATATTGCATGTGTGCGTCTCCACTGGTCCACAGGTTTAATGGTGTTGCTCACACAGGGACTGTTGCTTTCACTGGGTGAACAAGTTAATCAAAGTTAGAAAAGTTTTAAAAGCTCCAGAGCCAGCAGACCGGTCTGAGGAAAATGTTGTCTATCTGTTTGTTCACATGGACTTCACTGATCAACCTTAACACCTTCCACATATCAACCCGCTCTTATCCATTAGCAAAGTGGGCGTGTCACAGAGTCTCACCTTGATGACATCATTTGAGAGGTGGAGCAAGTTTCAGAATTACATTTGGAGGACATATTACAAAGACCACAGTAATACCAGGAGTCTGTATTCATTTAAAGTCCAGTGTTTATAATGGGGTGATTTCTGGGTGTTAATGTGCAGTGTGTGAACTGCTCAGAGTTCTTCAGTTTGACTGTGATGTCACAGGTGGTGTTTGTGGTGTCTTTGGGTTTCAGGGCTGAGGTGGGCACAATCTTTGCTCTGAGCTGGCTGATCACATGGTACGGCTACGTTCTGTCAGACTTCCGGCATCTTCTGCGGCTCTGTGATTTCTTCCTGGCCTCTCACCCTCTCATGGCCGTTTACTTCGCTGCTGTGGTAAGACAACGGCACCATAACAGAGTTTCATTGGTGTAAAGGTTGATCTACTGTACGTTATTACAGACAGATATTTCCTCCACACAATCTCTGGGACACATGTACTGATGTAAGCTGTCAATGCTTATACACTTATTATGCCAAACTACAAACATCACAAGCTTAGAATTAGATTATCTAGCTAATAATTTTAAAATTAATACAATAATTAATTTTCTATCATTAAATGTTTTTTTAATGAATGATTGTGTAGAATTGCAACAGCTGAGCCAGATGTAGATGTAATTGTTGTGTTTCCTCATGGTGGTTTTGAGAATGTCCACAGCAACAGTGAAGCTGTTACTCTAAATGTCCGTCAGAATGTACGCTACCTCCTGTAAGCCAAAATCAAGATGTTGTATGTTGTGTTCCGCTGCTGTGTTTGTTAATTCACTTATCAACACAACAAGAAAAAAGTTTCAAAGAGAAGGATTTTGTTCCCCAGTCCTCCCTGATCTAATATGAGAATCCAGGGCACTTTGTTGTAGCGGGAATCAGTTAATTAAACAACACTAATGAATTCACCAGAGGTTTGTGTGAAGACTGCATGTGTTTGTGCTAGAATCTGTCTTCAGCCGCTAAACTCCTGCTGGAAACAACATGGAAAGCAAAGGCGGTGGGGCTGTTTGAAGTCAGGAGAATTACAGGGGCAGAAAATGAGGTTCATCTCTGAGACTGGAGATGTTTGTAACTGCTGGATGTGAGATCTGCAAATGACGGTCAACATCTAACATCCTTAAAAAAGAGTCAAAAGATATAAGAGGTTACAGAAAGTCTAGGTTTGAGAACATTTATCTTCAATTAAGTTTATTTTTGTCTTGTTGGCAAACTGGTTATTTTGTATAAAAATATCAAGTTTATTTTTCATTTGTGGGGCAGTCATGGCTTGAAACCAGAAGGTTGCCAGTTATTACTTCAGTGTGTGTGTGTGTGTGTGTGTGTGTGTGTGTGTGTGTGTGTGTTCATTACTTCAGTGTGTGTGTGTGTGTGTGTGTGTGTGTGTGTGTGTTCATTACTTCAGTGTGTGTGTGTGTGTGTTCATTACTTCAGTGTGTGTTCATTACTTCAGTGTGTGTGTGTGTGTGTGTGTGTGTGTGTTCATTACTTCAGATTGTGTTAATGGCTTCCACATTAAAATAAACAAAACAATCATTTATTTTTATTATTGAGCAAGTGACAGTTTAGTGTTGAACAAACTTTTCCTGTCTTACCCTGAGTCACATCACTGCATTTATGATCATTATTTATCATTTGAGCTGTCGGGTCCAATTTTGTGGGAAATCTCAGCTTGGCTTAGTTTGACTTAAAGACATGCAGTAAGAGTCATGTGAAGTAACCTGCAGTTTTATCTTTTACCAGAGATGGGGATAGAGTGGCAGAGGTTACAGATACAGCTTTAAAACAAGCAAAAACAACAAATAACTTGAAATGTGAAAACGTGTTTAAACTTTATTTGATTAAGATGAATTGTTAAATGATTAAATTATTTATATAATTTATATAAATTATATATATTAAAATTATCAAAAGTACTAATTCATTTACGAACAAAACAGCAAGTATAAAAGTGCCTATTGAGGTCTTACGTCTGAGTTCCACACAACACCTGATTCTACCTGGTGACTCTTACTAGTTTTGTTTAGTGTTCTCTCTTTCTCTCTCTCTCTCTCTGCTCAGGTTGTGCTCTACAGACAGAAGGAGGTGAAGAGCTGTGAGTGTGACATGCCCAGTGTTCATCACCTGCTTTCTCAGATGCCTCAGAATCTGCCATACGAGGATCTGATTGGTCGAGCTCAGAGTCTCTTCATTAGCTGCCCACCCTCCCTGCTGGCCCAGTCTGCAGCCCTGCAGTCACACAACATGTGAGACGCACGCACACACACACACACACAGACACGCAGGTTTCTGCAGCTGCTCATGTATTTTACTTACTGAGGAAGAGTCATTAGAGCTGATTTGGTTGCCAGGCTGTTGCTAGGGTGTTTGTAATGTATTTTTATGTGTGATTATTCTGAACAGTAACAGCTATGTGATGAATGAAGGTGTCAGCATCGGTGCAGGACAATGTTAACAGATGCTGTAAGAGCTGTGTCTCACTGAATGACTGATCTCTCACTGCAGTGTCAGAGAAGAGCTGTGTCTCACTGAATGACTGATCTCTCACTGCAGTGTCAGAGAAGAGCTGTGTCTCACTGAATGACTGATCTCTCACTGCAGTGTCAGAGAAGAGCTGTGTGACAGAGCTGTGGGTGAGACAGTAAGAGTGAGAGGCAAAAATGACAGTGAGAGTGAAAGAAGGACTGACAGAGTGATGTTGAATTAGAATTTTTTCCCTCTGTTTCTCCATTCCTTATGCAAATCAGCCTTGCAATAAATAAGCCCCACCTCACTGGGTTCTTAAAGCCTTATTAAAGCAAATCTGTGATTTGCATACACCCACCCCACCCCCAGCAGCATCTGTGGCCCTGCAGAGAACGGAGAAGTGTGTGAGTGAAATGAGCAGACTCTGGAGGGCGTGACCTGTGACCTTGCGCTCTATTGTGCTGTTTGACCCTGTGCGCTGCAGTAATGAGGGGTGTTACTCTCTCCCTAAAGCTTCTGACCCCAAAACCTCATTAATCCCTGCACACACCCCTTCTGTGGAAAACCACTGAATTCAGATCAGCAGCAGAAATGAGGTTTGTTCGCTTGTGTTGTCTGTTGTTCACGTCAGAGATGTAGATTTACTGTTGTAAGGTTTTTGTACACTGAATGTTTCATGCAGAGTTAAATGGACAGATTTCAAAGGGTATATCTTATATTTTCATTGTAACATATATCCCAAATGGAACTAGAAATGACAGGAAAGGGGAAGATAGGATTCCCATGAAGACTTTGAGAAGCTGAGATGGTGCAGAAATGAAGTGTTTCTCCAGTACAAACACATCCATCATCTGCTGTTTCCTTCTCACAGAAAGAACAGTTTGAGCAGGAGGAAGAGAGCAAGGGAGAACAGAGGAGTGATGTGACAGAGGTCACACAATCTGCTTCCTTCCAGAGTGGAAATGACACAATTAGAAACCGTTTTACCGACCAGAAGGAGGCAGAGAAACGTTCAGACAGCGTCAGTAGTGTGACGCCTTCGAGAGAGCAGTTAAAAACAGCTTCTGCATATCATTTATGGCCTGCCCACATAACATTTTAAAAGCCTTTCATTTAAAAAACATTTTAAAAGTGAATCGTATGGTACAGAAATAAGCAAATCATCTGTTTTATTTTTGGAGGAGCTATTTATTTGCTGCAGAAGTCCAGCACTCGTGTGCAGTGAGAGGCGACGGCCGGTTTGAGTGCCGGTGCTCAAACAGCTGCAGTTTCATCAGCGCAAGCCCCGCGTCTCCTGGGCTCTCCACGCTGAAGGGAAGTTTAACAGTGAATTGCTGTGCTGGTAACTGTCAGCTGTTTTCAGCTGTGGTGCAGGAGGTTCTAATGAGAGCCGAAGAAACTGGAATCAGAGGAGAAGAACTGATGAAGAACTGATGAAGGAGCTGAAGCCTGTCAGCTGATTTATCATTAACCGTTGACTGTGTTTCTGAATCCTTTATTATCTTGAGCGGCATTTGCATTCTGTGTTTGCTGTTCTTCCACAGAGACCATAATGAAATGAATTGAATATTTGATGATTTTTTAATGATGTTTTTCTCAGACTGTTGGGAGTAGATGTGTGTGTGTTGTAGCCGTCAGCGTGGCTTCACAGGAGAAATGAGTCTGTCTGTGTGATCAGACTGTAGGCCGCGTCTGCACACGCTCAGTGTCTTACTGTCTGTAAACGCTGCTGTTTTACAGTCCAATCTTTCTGTCTTTCACGGTTCTTGCAGTAGATAAATGTTACATGCTTTAAATGTTCATGTCCTTTCATGATAAAACACATTCATGTCCTGGGGAGTGTTGACAGCTCCAATAATAACAATCATTATATATATTATATTAATAACTGATTTTGTTGTATTTTTAACCAGAAAGGTTGTTGATTGGAGCATGTGTTTGTATTGTTAAGTCTATTTAAATATTTCAATATTAGCTAACAGCCTCTCTCTGGTTTTCTACAGTATCGCCATCAGAACCTTTACAGACTTCCAGAGGTCGACGCTGAGGCAGCGTCCGGACTCCGTCCTGCGTCAACAGCTCCAGAAACAGCTTGAAAAGCAGCGAGTTCTTCCCGTGAGCACCCAGGCCGCGACCACTAACCAGTTTATCAAGATGGCGGTCTGGGGTCTGTCGGCCACGCTGGGGGCGGCTGCGCTGGCTGTGGCGCAGACCGCCATGAACTGGGCACCAGAGTTCCTCTCGCAGCTCTTCTGACAAGATGCCTTCAGCGTTCTCACCAGCCAAATGGGGTGCGTTGCATTTGCAAATTTGTGTGCACAAAATCAGAGTCAAACACGTTTCTTATTTATTTGAAAAGTGTTTTTTCCTATTTATAGATTTATTGGAGCTAGTATTGTAAGGTTTTAGTCATCAGTGTGTTTTTAACAGCATCTGTATTTGTAATGACCCACCCTAACACACAAATCTGTATTTGCGGTTTGTGTGTTAGGGTGTGTGATCAACACTGTATTGTACAATTTTATGTATCTACAAACACACGGTGTCATGCTTTGAGTTGGCATGATCAGTGTGATTGACCTGTTTAACGCTGTAGCCTGATGCTTCACTCAGTAGTCCACTTGGTATTTTACTCACATTGTTCCAAAAAAGTATCTATTTTGCTGTTGAATCAATGGATATAATCTAAATATCAGGGGCAGGCAATGCCTGAAATATGATTTTCATCTTTCATCTTAAGTTAAACGGCTTGGGTTTAATGGTAAACAGAACAGTGCTTTTGTTCCACGAAGCTTCTGTCATGTCACAAACGTTTGCTGTGAACGAGACCTGCTGCGATGCCCTTCTCAACAATCTCCTGAGCTCTGGTCTTCATTAAAACTCTTCATAGCTTCACAGCCTGACTGGATGAGCTCTTGTCTGGGAACTCTTCAGTGCATGTTTCTCTCATTTACAGCCACAGGATGTGATGTGTGAGATGAACGTGACCTGCTTCCACAGCTGGCTGTGTGTTGATGAGCGTCTGTTAGCAGACTGACTGCATCAGCCCAAAATCAGCACTGCCAAACAAACAGGAAGAAATAATGTGTTTCTGTGAAGAGCAATCTGCAGCCCTCCAGCTTTAATGTCTTTTTAATGCCGTTCTGTGAACGGTTTGGAGTAGCTCATGAACTCCCTTGTATTTTCAAAGTTATTTCAGGTATTTCTGAGTGGAAATCGGCCAGATTTTTTTTTTTTGTTAATGGGAATTTCATTTGAGCCCTGCTGTTGTTCGTCATGTTTGTGCTGTTTGCCAAAAAATAAAAATGTATTTGTAAGCGGTTGACTGTACTGGTCATGATAAACTGAGTCACAAATATACACATTTATATTTTCTTGTGTGATTTGTTACTAAAGAGAGTCTACAGAAACGGTTTATAAAATTAAAGTTAAATGTATTGTTAATAGCCACAAACAATAATGGGGTGCAATTTATTACCTGAGAACTGACCTGAAATGCTTTCTAATATGATTTTACCTCAGGAAAGGATCAGTGATGATTTTGAGCTGGAAACATCGTAACTGTGTTCTGACCAGCATCACAAACATGTTTATCCAGTCGTTTGAGACGGCAGTGAACTGGCGAGTTGATTGTTAATTAATGTTGTGTGATTAATGAATAATAATGCTGATAAATGTTTGCTGATGCTGAGGATGTATGTTGCTTCAGTGTGTCTTTCTGAGAGGACCCTGTGTGAACGGCAGCAGACTGTCTGCTGTGAGGAGACACATGACAGGAACATCTGCAGGTAAACATCTCAACCGCTTCAACGTGTTTGTTAGACTATGTTTCAGTTCTACAGACAACACTTTAAAATGAATTGTAATGCAACTTCATTTTCTGTAATTGTTCAAAATTAAAGTCATGATGTTTATGTTGCATAGTGAGTAATTATCACAAAACCTTTAGTGTGTGTTTTTGTATGTGTCATGAACAGTTCAATTCAGAGGACTGCACAAAAAAAATCTGTTTTGAACTGTGTTCTGTGATGTTTCTCATGGCGGTTCAGTTTAGACATTTAAACACATGAAGGAACGTAAATCACATGTTTTAGGCTGAGTGAACTTTAAAGATAGAGGCTCATTAGACACTAATATCAGCTGTGGCCTGTCCTCCCAGTGTCCATTCATGGCGCTCCGAGTTTTTTTGCCTCTTATTGTTACAGGTAAACGTAATAGAACAGACGCCCAAGGTGACAGGTCAGGTGTAGTGTGTGCGCTTGGCTTTTGTCTTTCTGTTGTTCTTCACATGTGGAGGGTCGTGGCCTCAGTGCGATAGCAGCTGCACTGCAGAGGCAACATCTTTCCCCCAGGAGCCTCTGTGTGCCCTCACTTTACAGCGAGAGAGAGAGAGAAGTGACCTCAGCTGCCCCGCTAAAGGACGAGAAAGGAGGAAACCGAGCGAATGAAGCAGGAACAGCGGAGAGAAGATCACACCAGGGGTGGTAGTCGTTCGGAGCAGCAGGGTGGTGAATGGATGGACGCCTGTGGAGATGGAGGGAACAGCGGGGCCGTCGATTAGATGTCTCACAGTTCAGGTAATGAAAGAATCACAGCACCCATGCAGGACACTATCCCATCATTCCATTCACCGGGGCCATGTTTAATGCATAACTGCTGGTTTAAACAGCCCAACAGCCCTCCTCTGTCAGCTAACTCCTGATGGGAGAGGAACCCCGTCTTGTCTTCAAATTTTGTTCTCAAAAAAACTTTACATTTTAGTTTTGCCTAAAAGCTGCACAAAATCATTCTTTAAATGTGTGGTTGCAGAGGGATTGTGATTGAGGGATGACACACAACCTAATGAACCTGCAAACCTGCCCTCATGGTTTTACTCTCCTCTAATGCGGCTGACCCTTAGGACGTGTGGCAGTATGTTTAGGGACTCAGGAAGAAGCCAGGTGTGAAAGTCATCTATGGAGAAAGCTGTCGCTCTGTCCTGCCCCGTCTGAAGGAGGTGACATCTGCACCCAAATGACAGGTGAGGTTTAATTTTTATGCCCTCACTGCCTGCCCCTGCCAGCCCCTCTCACCGGCCCCAGCGCCCGGCTGCTGCGACCTGCTCAGTTGATAAGACTGAAAGTCTGCGGTTCTGATCTGACTCTGGGTCAGTGCTGATGAAGAATTCTTAATGAGAAAGACAGCCGGGTGTTTTCCTGTGCAGGTAAGAAATGAACTTCTGTTCCCACCATCAGAATGTCTCCAGATCATCAATGATTCTGTCTCTCTGTGTTCCAGGTTTCCGTCACATGGGGTTCAGTTGCTCTGATTCCTGCAGTCTGGTTTGGAACATCTCCCTCATCTCCTGCCTGTGTTCCGGTCAGAGTTCAACACCTTCAACCCACATTGAATCGCATTTCATAGAAGTAAGACGGGAACGCAGGGCGCGCAGCGCCATGTGGCCTATATGCATGATGCAAGCGGTGTGAAATAAAAGCAGTGATGTTCTGACAGTCTCTCATCAGGGTGTTCAGGTCTCCTGTGAGGGAATTGAGACGGGATGCAAATGTTTTAAACACATACCCGTTTCTTACCGCGTGCATTTATGTATAAATGAGCATAAAACACGAGCCATAAACACACATTCTCCTGGTGCGGGTTCTGTCAGCCGCCGCTGACGTGTGTGTGACCGCAGACGTGTGTGTGACCGCAGACGTGTGTATGACCGCAGACAGTTGGATTCGGTGACAGAGATAGGCTGTTAAAACAAGCATGTGTGATGGCTGCTTCAGGTTCAGTGAGCTGATGGGAGCGTTTCTCAGTTACAGGTCAGAGTGTGTTTTTAGTACGGGGTGTTAACAGCAGCAGTGATAAGCAATAGACAAGAGCAGCGAGGCTGTTTGTTTGTTAGCTGGCGGTTAGCTGCAGGAACTCTTCAGTCTGTTGGCATGTTATTTAGATTTAATGTATTGGCCACAGACCAAAGACTTCAGATAAATGCTTGTGCAGAGACTGTTACTGTGAGAAGTGTGTCACACGTCTGAGTCGCTCAAACACACTGAGCCGCCGAGAACATCACAGAACAAGAGTTTCTGCACCTTCTAACATCCTGTGTGTTGTTTAAGCAGCGTGAACGGCAGTCCCAGAATGCACTGCAACTAACTCAGTGAAAAACAATCTAAGATTAGGGTTTATAAATACATTTTGAATTAATCTATCCTTAATGTTAATGAGTCCTTAATGTTTCACATGACATGTTTGAAAGACAAAGACAAAATTAGCATTTGTGCGTGCTGTGTACATACTGCATTATCAAGCTTGTAAACTGTGTGTGAAGTCATCCGCTGTTGTGTGCAGTCACACTGTCATCACATTCATCTGCAACACCAACATCATGATGACAATAACAATCTGTTTATATCAGCAGGTGAGGAGGGCAATAGACCAGAGACCAGACAGAGCAACAGAGAGC
>JBAJNP010010645.1:0-16082 GCA_036877545.1 Yasuhikotakia modesta
TCAGTTCAGCACCAGCATTGTAACAGCAGATTGTTGTTAAAGCTGCTATCAGTAACCTATGGTACTTATCATCTACCATGTCATTTTCTCCTATTTAAAACAACCATATAATCACCAGCTCGGTAATTTTGTACTTTTCATTTAACCTCATACTTAACCAATCATAATATAGGTTACAGACTGCAGCTTTAACTTGCCAGAGGAGAACTGGCCCTCCCCGACCAGCCTGGCTTCTCATAAGGTTTTTTTCTCCATTTGTACATTCTATGGAGTTTTTGTTTCCTTGCCACCGTCGCCCTGTTGGCTTGCTTAATGGGAGTCTGCTGACACTAGCATAAGCCACCACCCTCACCATCTGTTCTTTAGTAACATTTATGTTTGTTTATCTGTTACTTTTCATCATTTTCTGTCTGTGCATGATTGTATGTTTATTAATGTGTTCTGTCTTTTTCTTAGTTAATCTGTTGACTTTAAAGTGGTTTCATTTCAAGTTTACATTAAACACCTTTTGCTATTTTGCTATTTATGTTTATACAGCTGCTTTGTGACAATGTACAATGTCCAAATAGTGAGCAGGTGAGTCTGTGATCAGCGTGATTGCAAATGGAGAACAGGTGAAAACAAGATGGCAGACTGTAGTGTGGGATGCTGGGAAATCGAGTTCTTAATATTCTGGTGTTGGTGAACGTGTGAATCCAGGTGAGGGATCTGCCGCAACGGATGGACCCGTGACAGGGGTTACAGTCAAGACGCATTTGTGAAAGCCAACCAGCTAGTGTGTGTTAAATATGTATGTGTGGATTCAGCACATGAGCTCAAGCTGGTGTCACTGGTAAGTTTATGTATAATATATGAATGTTGTTCTAATGTTGTGCTAAACACTGCTGGACATTGATCACAGTAAACACTCATGTTGCTGTTTACCTGGTATCACACAACGACCATCATATAGAGTTATGAACTCACTATTGTTTGAAACTTTAAAACAGGAAAGTTTGACACAGGATCTATTGCTTCTGTAACCGAAAAAAAATATTTTGTGCATATGCATATTTGACAATACAAATTCATTCATTCATAAATGCAAAACAACTACAGTAATCTAATAAAGAAATAATCGCAAACAGTAATCTTAGTAATCTTAGCTGTTCTTTCTGCCATGCAATGTAAATTCTGCTTAAATTCCGCTTTTGTGTTACAATGAAAAAGTAGTTACTTTAAATGAATTTGGAACAACATGAGGGGTAATTTAGAATTTTGGGAAAATATGGAAAAGAAATATCCATATTTTCACAACATTTATAATAGTTTCTCAGCTAATTATTCCCAATAACAATGGCTGCTAAAATCTTTAGTTCATCTCAGAAGACACACATTAAAACTGTATATAGATGACAACATTCTCATAATGTCGCATTCTGCCTGCTATTTCTTATTTTTTCCACTAGTGTTCACTGTTTGGTTGTCTTTCCTTTTGTCCCAGCTAATTAGTGTCATTTGTGTTAGTGGCGTCACCTGTGTGACCGGTTACGTTACGTATTTAAGCAGCACTGATCCATTGATCATTGGTTTACGTAGGCTCCTGTTTCAAGTTTCTCAAGTCAGTAAGTTCTGTGACCAGTTTTATTTCTTGTTACCTTTTCTGGGTTTTCAACCTGTGGTTTTGTTACCTGTTTTTTGAGAGTGTTCATTTGTTACTTTGTTTTTTGTGGGAAACCTTTTGCTATAATAAAGTTCTGTAGTCATCACGTCTTGCGTTTCTCTGTGGGTTTTCATATCTCGCCTCTGTGGCTTGGGTGTTAGAGCATACACTTCTGAATTACGCTACGAATTCCTGAATACGGTTCGACGCCATGACGCAGCTCTGGCCCAGCAACAAGATCTAATGATAAGATATTCTGAGATCCTGTCAGAGCTTCTTCAATCTGTCCGTCAGCTTTCTGTGCAAATGTCTACGGCCCAACATGTTACTACCCCCGATTCTACACCTGAGCCCAGAATGCCCTCACTCCTGGCTGAACCTTGTTTGCCCCGCCTCAAAGATTCTCTGATGACACAGTGCTCCCTGACATTTGAGCTGCAGCCCTCCTCCTTTCCCTCGGACAGAGCAAGGATAACTTATGTAATCACTCTCCCTTCTGGCAAGGCACTCACCTGGGCAACCGCTGTCTAGAAGGCCAAGGCCCCTTGCTGCTCCAGCTATGCCACCTTTGAACAAGAGTTCAAGTGGGTTTTCGATCACCCCCTCAGCGGAAGGCAGGCTTCCAGGTTGCTGCTCACTCTTTGGCAGGGTGGCAACTCAGCGGCTGAGTGCGCCATTCAGTTCCGTATCCTGTCTGCCACTAGTGGGTGGAACGAAGAGGCATTAATGGACTGTTTCCTTAATGGCATATCGGATAGCCTTAAAGATGAGATGGCCACTCGAGAGCCTGCCCGAGATCTAGAGTCCCTCATTGAGATGTCCATTCGGCTGGATAAACGCCTTAGGGAGAGAGAACAGGCCCACCAGTCTTTGGGAACTGGTCACATGCTGGTTCACTTGGAGTTGCAGTCCCGGGGAACCCCAGAACCTATGCAGTTGGGTCGTGCTCGCCTTTCCCCTAGCAAGCATGAATGGAGAATGAGGGAACGATGCTGTCTCTATTGTGGCCAATCTGGGCACTTTCGTACCTCCTGTCCTGAACTCCCGGGAAAAGCTCAGCCCCCACTAGGAAGGGAGGGTCTCTAGTGGGGGGCGCCCATTCTATTACCCCTTCAAACGCTGGTCTGTCCATTCCCGTTGCTATCAGTTGGGGAGAACACTGTCACAAGCTCCAGGCCCTTGTAGACTCCGGCGCTGCCGGTAACTTTATGGATTCTGACCTAGCCAAGTCCCTCCAGGTTCCTACCAACGCCCTAGTTATCCCCCTCTCTGTCATTGCTCTTGATGGTCGCCCCCTAGCCCCAGGCAAGGTTACCCACATTACTTCCAATTTAGATCTTACTATCCTCCATCACCACGAAAACATATGTTTTCATATCACTTCCTCACCTGAGTTTCCCCTGATACTGGGGTACCCTTGGTTGCTGCAGCACAACCCCCAACTAGACTGGGTTGCTGGCCTAGTACGGAGATGGGGTCTCCCTTGCCAGTCCTCCTGCCTCTCCCGAGCCCATAGCCCCGAGTAGCTCAAGCCCCTTGATCTTTCCCGAGTACCACCACCTCAAAGCAGTTTTTAGCAAAACCAAGGCCACTTCCCTTCCCCCCCACCGCCCTTATGACTGCTCTATCGAACTGCTTCCTGGCACTACTCCTCCCCGGGGTTGCATTTTTCCCTGTCTCCTCCTGAACGGGAAGCTATGAACACCTACATTAATGAGTCCTTGGCTGCTGGCATCATCTGTCCCTCCACATCCCCTGCTGGACCATAACCATAGGCGAAGACCAGCTCCTTCATTCCGGGTGGGACAAAGGGTATGGCTGTCCACTCGAGATATCCCCCTGCGAGTGGAGTCCCGCAAGCTGTCCCAGAAATACATTGGTCCATTCAAGGTGATCAGGAGAGTCACCTATAGGTTACTCATTCCAAGATCCCTTAAAATGAATCCTACCTTCCATGTTTCATTACTTAAACCTGTTCTCTGTTCTCCTTTTTCTGTGACAGGTAGACCTCCCCCTCCTCCTCGGGTCATTGGTGGCCAACCCGCCTACACAGTCCACCGTATCTTGGACGTCCGCAGGGTCCGTAGATCCAAGCAGTACCTGGTGGACTGGGAGGGGTATAGTCCTGAGGAGCACTCCTGGGTTCCTGCCAAGGACATCCTGGACCCAAAGTTAATTCAGGAGTTCCAGGCTCGGAGGTCCGGTCGTTCTGGTGGGAACGTCAGGAGCCGTTTTTCCACTAGTGGTGACTGTTTGGTTATGTCTTTCCTTTTGTCCTGTGTGCCCGGTTACGTTAAGTATTTAAGCAGCGCTGATCCTTTGGTATTGGTATACGTAGCCTCCTGTTTCGAGTTTCTCAAGTCAGTAAGTTCTGTGACCAGTTTTATTTCTTGTTATCTTTTCTGGGTTTTCACCCTGTGGTTTTGTTACCTGTTTTTTGAGAGTGTTTATTTGTTACTTTATTTTTTGTGGGAAACCTTTTGCTATAATAAAGTTCTGTAGTCATCACGTCTTGCGTTTCGCTGTGGGTTTCCATATCTCGCCTCTGTGGCTTGGGTGTTAGAGCATACGCTTCTGACACCAGAGACTTGGGTTCTAACCCAGCCCTGACACATAAAATGGAAACAAATGTGTTCCGCTCACTTGGTAAGATGATATTTGCCTTGTGAATTCTGCTCATTTTCCTAAGGAAACATTTATTTACAGGACTTTGTATATCCTTGTCACAAGTTGAATAATTTGCAGTAATAATTACAGTCCACTTTATCACTGCCAAAGTGAAACCAACACCAACACCATGTCACTGGATTCGGGAACTCTAGACAGACTTACATAAACCAATGACAAATTTAAGATGGGTGCACAAGTGTAGTCAAACATATGTAGTCAAACATATGTTCATATGATATCTTCTCACATAACCTAAATCAGTCAGCGTAGCATCTGAACCTTCACAGGTCATGATACACTGTGTCAAATACAGGACAGGGCCTCAAGATAAGCCAGTCATGTTCTCTTGTGTCTTCTTCACTCCTTGGGATACCTGCAGTGAAGACAAACAACTGTTCACATTACAACACTCTACTGAAATACATCTTAACTTTACCTACTCCAGTCAAACTAAGAAATTCATACTTCAGTCACACTGTCTAATGAGTAAAGTATAAGTTTTTTAAATTATACTTTGTACTAAAACTACTGGTGTCCATTTAAAAGTGCGGTTAGCAACATTTAAAAATATTTAAATTTCTGATCAGTTCAAATATTTATGGCTAGTAAAAATAATATTTTTGAAAATCCTTCAAATTATAAAATGTATTTTTTACACGCAGAGTACTGGCACAAAAACAATGACATTTACAAAATACAACTAATAACCTGAAACAATAGCTGTCAGGAAAACATTTTGCTACAAATATAGAATACAAAGTCTATATGTCTGTCTGTGAAATGACAGACACCCAGTAATAGCCAGTAAAAACACTTCTGATTGTTACATGTGATGAGAAAGGAAAGCACAAAACAGCATGTATTTATTCATACATGCATTCAGCTTGTATACAAGTATGCATTCATACATGCATACTTATTCAGCATTTTACTATAATTCATTGCTATTTGTTAGTAAAAGTAGCTTTTTAAGAGGGTAAAATAAGAAAGAAAAGGAATGATAAAATAATACACATTTATTTAGCGTTGCTACTGTTTGTTTCCTCCACAACTGTGATTCTTAATACAAAATCATTTCAAAGTAGGTTTTCAAAGTGTCGCGGTCCCCAGGGGGGTGCCAGAGTGTGCAAGGGGAGGTGCACATAGGGATTAAAAATAGTCTATGTGCAGCAGAGAATCAATTAAAGGCCATGTTTTTTCACAGCAGCAAAATATGGTTATCAGTCCTGTATTTGAGTCCCTAATATAGGGGGTTTGAGCACATTTATGCATTATTTCATTCACACTCGATCTTCAGACACCAAACTGAGAAAGTATTTTGGCTGTGTGAGACAGATAAAAAGCTTGAGATCGTTCTCTCCTGTGCTGCTTGACTGCATCATTCAGAGACACATAAAGTGCAATGGGCTTTTTATCTGGCTGTAACTCCATCTACACGGATAACAAAGAGAGAGAAAGTGATGTAGATAAAAACAATCACAGTTATAAAAACTATATTGAAAGCAAAATAGCTTTTTGAAGAGGAAGAAACAGGGAATGATGCTACTCCAAAATAATGCAATGCAAACCTGTTTCACATTATCAAAGTTCCAGAGAAGTGCCTTCATTTTCTCGTCATGTGAAAGAAACCAGGATTTCTGTCCCAAGTTCTATCTCTGGGAGCATAGTGTCGATGCAAGATTATAACAACAACCCAGACAGGCTGGGTGTGGTCATGGAGGATTGCTTTAGCTGCTCAATGGAGCTGCCATTATTATCATCTGACGCTTAATTTGCCTGGAGATGCTAGCTGTGGTTTTAGCTTTAAAACACTTCCTCCCAGACCTCAGGGACCATCATGTAGTAGAGGTCTGGGAGGAAGAATTACCATACAGATAATTCTTTGGTGGTCTCCTACAGAAATCATCAGGGGTGCATGAGATTACGTCCTCTTTCTCAGGGCAAATTGCTCTCTCCCAGAGCCATGTACATCCTGCTTCAGATGGTGTCACACTGAGGGCGATCCCCAAAGTGTTGTTTCACGATGCAGTTTCCCATTTGACTCCACCATGTCATTATTGTATTTTGTTGTTTCATTTTCATTTAGCAGATGCTTTTATCTTACGTAGCTTTGAAGCTGAGGTAAACATCACTTCCTTCCCACTCCCTGTGCACACACACTGTATTTTAATACATCTGTGTGCTCAATATGGCGGTATTCCAGCTAGAACCCTCACTGGGCCTAATGATGCTTCTATCCACCTTCTAAACACCTTATTTTCCCACCATAAAAGCACTGATTTCAAGAAATGTGAATTGGTAATGTGAAGTTGATATTGGTAATTTATTTTAAGTGGTTCATTGTTTATTGTTCATTAAAAAAACAGTTCTTGCCAGTTAACATTTTCTATAACTTAAAACACAAGAATTACAAAATGCATTGATGAACAACAATGACACACCAATGCACAAAATAAAAATTGAATTAGCCATGAGCTCACCACTAGCTAATTCTATACTTTCACATGGAGGAAGTCCAAAAATATTTTGCCCATTAAAACGCAGTCAATATTTCAAACACACAGAAAAAATCCAGTCAATTAAATATCCAGTTAATGAAACAAAATGACAGAGGACAATTGAGTTTGTAAGTGAACTGTGTACATGACACTTGGATAACGTTGACAGATCACTAGTTATAGACAGTAGACAGATCACATATATAGACAGATTACATATCATCTTTCAAGTATGAATGCCATCTTATTATCAACTTAATACATTAGTGAACCTAGCATCTGCCGAGTGGAATCCAGAATTCAGAGACCCGAAAAGCAAACATTTATGAAAAGCAAAGTAGCCTGTGGCTACATGGACTGACAAGGTACCAAAAGGGACCAGAAACACCAGTGAGTGACAGGTGGTGCAACATTGACACCAACTGAATTTTCAAAACACCTCCAGTCAATTTGGACAGAAAAAAACAAACCAAATAAAAATTAAAATACTGTAAAATATTTGTAGACCAATATATTAAAGAGCACAAATAGTCCAATAGACACAGCATTATTTAACATGTTACTGTATGAGGGTACAGTAAACATGAGGGCTAATGTCATAAACTGTATGCATATGTAAATATAGATGCAAATTCTTGGCTAATGCGTTGTGTGTGCCAAGCTGCTGTTCGTGTAACTGTGTTATTGTGGGTACAAAACCTAAAGTTAATATTGTCACCTGTCTTTACTGTGACAATAAAGTTGGTATTTACAGCCTTCCTGTAGCCAACTGGTAGAGCATTGCATTAGCAGTGCAAAGGTTGTGGGATTGATTCCAGAGGAATGCAAGTACTGATAATAAAATGTATACCTTTAATTCACTGTAAGTTTCTTTGGATAAAAGCGTATGCCAAATGAATAAATGTACATATATGTATGTGAACTGGTTTAAATTCCAGGGTTACTGGGATACTAAGGGTTCACACCATAAGATTATTGTGACATGGCCAGTGAGAGTAAAATCTAGCAATACTTTAAACAGTACAGTTTACATTTATTCATTTAGTAGCTTTCAGCTGACTGTTAAGTTATATGAATTATATGTACAAATTATATTAATATTTAGATTGTTTGATGTGCATGTCATACTTCCAATTCCACATCAACCTGTTTGTTAACTAATAGAACTATATGTAAAATGAATAATCTTATCTGAGGTTGAAGAATGCAAGAGAATTTTCTCATTGGTTGTATAATATAGCATAAGTTTGTGTTAAATGAACAGACAGCGCCATCTGGCTTTTAGTATGAATGAAAGAAACACAATAGAGTTAGACCCTCAGTGCTTTCCAGGTCACATTAAGCCTTTAGTGGAAAATGAACATAAATTCCTATTAATTCCAAAACGCTAAGTGGCTCTATTAAACTGAAAAGCATAATAGATGTTGCAGCTTATGGATTTAGGTGTGATAATTTTGTTTATGTAAGCATCACTTCTGCTGATAGATGTACCACAATATATAGATGTAATATTGTTGCTTGCCCTTTGAAATGATACATAATTGGTCAAGATTAAATATTTTTCTTCCTGTAAAGTCATGCAACATTTGAATGTAAATCGACACCCTTATGATAGTTTCCAAAACATAACGTTTTAATAATAGAACATTGTACAACTACTAACTACATTTACAACTACTTGTATCCTCCTTTTATTAAGTTCACATAGCCTCTTTCTAATTTATTCTGTATAAGGTTGTGTTATAAAAGGAGTCTGTACTGAAAAGAATGACAATGACTTGATGTATGTTAATGATGCAGCACTATTTCCGCACTGTATGAATCTCAATTTAATGTATGTTTTTCACCTAAGTACAGCTTTAGGGTGATAATTTAATTGTTTTATGGATACAGTCAAGTTTGATATTGAAGCTGTGGTATTAGAATTTCACATGAGGTTTATTTCTTTCATCTTGTAAAAGGCCTTGTGTTTCATATGAGAACGCAGAGATATATGCGTGTACAGAGCGTGCAAAGTCCCTGTGAAATTATTTGTTCTCCATCATATTTCATCGCCTTTGAGGCTGAAAGACACAGTCCTTTGATCCAAAAACTTTAAAAAGACTTTTATTTTAAATACTTGAAAAGAAAGAGAATAATTTAGTGGAGCACAACATAAAATATCTTAGAATCCAATGAATTTTGTTTTAGAAAGAAATAATTACTACCTCTGACTAACTAATAGTGAGATTTTGCAGTGTTGTCTAAGGATTTAAAATAAAATGTGTAAAAGGTCTCTTGATACAAACATTTCAGAAAAAAATGTTATAATTATTGACTACTATCAGCATTTACCAGCTAATTGAATGACCTCATATAACCCTAATAGCTTGTGGGTAAACAGTCATTAGCTGGCATTAAAATTACATTCATCATTGCCACAGAATATATCTGCTCGGGAGTTTCATTAAACAGATGCACTAATGTGATAAAACCTTGTAGTCAGCATTTTAATGTTGTGTGTTTGTCTTGCTGCTACAATAGTAAAAGGTCATGATTACGCTTGTATTGAAAAGAAAATTCTCAATTCTCAACAGTGTTTCTTATAATAATGTTATGTATAATAATAATTTCTTATAATAATTTCTACAAATGAAATGTCTGTTTCAGAACAGAAAGAAGACTTGGCTATCATGTTGGTAAAGCATTTGTAGCATGTTCTTACAGCAGATTCAGCAAGAGACACTTGGCCCAGATTACAACACAGCAAAGGGTTAATCTAAACAGGGGGTATATATTCAGAGGATAGACAAGGCAATAAAATGACACACATGTGAAAACAATTAGTAATTTACTGCGACTAAACAAGGAAACTAATGAACTAAGGCAAAAGGAAAGGCAAGATAGCAAAACACATGAACAAACAGACAAAGATCTTAAACTAAAGTAAATTACAGTTTTATGTTTTAAACAGAGATGGCAATAGAGAGGCGAAAGTTACATAATGCAACTTTAATGCCTTCTTTATTGAGTCATATTATCAACAGTTTGCTTCATTAACCAGACGTTCTACAGGTTAATGGATTATCCATTAAGGATAATGTTTGCAATCAGGGGCACAACAACTCATTTTGGAGGTATGCTTAAAGAACTTAGTTGTGCAAATACACCTCCTTCCCCACTCCCCTTGTAGAACCCCCTCTTGTTGCCTATGATGCAAGCTTTTACACTCCTGTTTCATTTATCATACATCATCAGCACATGAAAGACAATTTTCAACACAAGAAGATAATGTGTTTCTCATTGTCACCTAGAGAAATTACAATATCATTAAGAGGTTATAAAAATAAAAAAGACATTATTATTGTCTCATTACCGGTGCTCTGTATTTTATAGTCTACTGATATCCAGATTAAACAACAAAGGATACAACAGTTGTATGAAATCATTATGGGATGCTCTGACTAAAGTAATAATGTTGAGACTTAAGAAAGTCAGGTAACAGTGATCCACCACACATTCAATAGTGTTTTATGTGTGTATTTGGAGGCTATAGGTACAGTTCCATAACATTGTCCCCATATGGAATTGTGCATTGTGTGTGTGTGTTTATCTTTAATAAGAAGGCCATTGTGCTAGAGCCACAATAGATGTTCACATGAAAATGAGTTGTTGTGTCTGAAATAAAAATTATAGGCCCTATGTAACATTATTTAACAACCAATAAGAATGATCCGCTATCTTGTTCATATTATGTTAGCTTTATATCCAATTAGCTTTATATACAAATTGCAATTGTAATCCACATACATACATGGGCGCAAATGTGTTTTTAAGGTGAATCTTTAATCTCAAATCTTAAACTAATTTTCTCAAATAGCTGTTTTCCTAATCGCACAAAACATTTGCTTTGGCTCATTGTTACTACACATATCTTTTTAAAGAAAACAGGTTGACCCAAACCTCATAATTACACCGTTAATACAATGGAAAATTTGATTATGTTCTGTGCTTGTAAAAAGCAACTTTGACTGTAATGTTACTTTGATTGTATCTGTTAAGCAGACAACTGAAATAGCAAGAAAAAACATTATAAACTTACATAACACAATTTTCTTAGAAACAATTTTTGTAGCTCTAGTTTTATACATAATAAGGCACTATGCTGAGGGCCCCTCTCGTGCAGTGAATAGAAAACCATGGTGTTTCACCTTCAGGTGAACAGTTTTGGTCCTGGGGATGTTGTCAGTGTTCCCTGGGCAAAATGTAAGCAAACTGCAATAAATTGAAAACTGAATTGAGACCAACATTTAAAAAGAAAGAAAAAATCACATTTTTGTTTACAGCAATTTTAATGAAGATTGTAACTGAATACACAGAGAGTATTTCAGAACCTAACACATATTTCCTGAATAAGGCCTTGACACACCTTACGGCTTCGATGCAACACTTCCTGCCACATAAACACAACAAATGTAGAAAGCAGCGACCTTGAATGCTGACCAGGTGAGATAAATCAACACTTGTCCTCTCAAAGGTACTGTAAGGTGCTTCCCACTTCGAATACTTACCAATGCACTATTCTGAGTACTGTATTCAAACAGCAGATGAAGAAAATAAAAATTAAGTGTGCAACATTGGACACTTTTGGCACTCAACAGTTGCTGCTTTCCCTATGCAACACGTGGGGCAGGGCTAAACATGTTAGCGTCACATTTATTTTAACCATTATTTATTTTTATCATATTATTACATATTATTACTATTCATGCTATAAAAATATTAAGTGTTCTCTCAATATTAAACACATATTACATAACATATAATTTAACAAAGTGCAAAGTGTATAGAACATAATTTAGGGCATAACACTAATGCTGGGTGAAGTTGAACATGAAATGTACTGCAGTGGTTACTGACTGCCTGACTGTTTAGGGGTAAATTTCATGTGCAGTTCTAGCTCCCATCAGAAAAAAATATAGCTAAGATCTCTTAAATATCTCAATTATTTATTTTAGAGAGCAATGCAATATACTGTAAAGAGTAATGGAAACTTTTGCTCAAGACTTCTGCACCTCAGATTATGTATCCTAAAACTGCAAGAGGTCCTAACAGTGCCACAAACTGTGTAATATTTCAATATGAAACAGTCATGAAAATAATGCAAAACCAGATTGTCTTTGATTGTACAATCTACATTAACTTACAACTCTATTACACGCTTATAATACAAGAAAATCAAGTATTTTATATGTATCCATTTCAGTTTCTCCTTAGCCATTTTAAAAGAAACAGCTGAGACAAAATTTATACTTGAAAGAAACTGAGAACCAAACTCAACATTAAGCTATGAAAGCCTCTAAGAAATAACATTTTGCTAACCACAGGACGGTTCAGGAAGTAGTTTAGCTGGCATGAACGTATTTCCAGGGAACCAAAAATGCAGATCCTTAGAAAGGTTTGATGGAAGGTGCATGCTGGAGGACATAGGACCAAGCCCTAATGCAACCCAGTTGCTAGATGAGGCATCTTGAAATGGATACGAAGAGCAATCACAACCCCTGGTTTATGTTTAGAATGCATAGTCTATGACCACACCCAATTAGTCTCAGTTGAACCATAAAATTATGAACCATGGAACTGCTCCCCCTACTGCTGCATTGCAACTAGACAAGCCTGAGAGATCCCCAACAAACAGGAAACATTCTCAGAACGCTAACATTCTCTAAAAGTTTTCTTTAAGGCAGTGTACAGAAATAGGAATACACCAAGGCCCATCTGAATCCAATGTTTGCATCACATCCTGTCAATTAGGATGCCTGGTTAAATTTTGAAGATAGTTGACCGTGGTTGTCTTTTCATGTCTCTCTATCCTGTGCATGTGGATTGTAAGATGATATAAAGAATATAAAAGGCAAATTTGGTCAATAAATATTTCTTTGTATTCTTTGCAAAGGAACCTTTATGCGCAAAATAGGGAGCTGCCATAGGTTTCAAATGCAGCCAGCCTGGAATACATTATCTTTATTTATTTATCTTATGATGTAAAGCTGGTTACCTAAGAAGACACACAGGTAGACTACAAAAGGGACTGGGAATTATTTGTGGTTATTTTTACTACTAAATGGATAAAAATGTGGTTGCAGCATAATTACAATAGTTCTGAGGAATTCAAGTGACATTTTCCCTTAGTGTTTTAAATTGTTCTGTGGTAAAGTCCACTTTGATGACTAATGCATTGCTTTGATGACTAATGTGTGACTAAAGTTAATTAAACTTTATTAAAACTTAACTTTGTTGATTTATTTAACTTACCCCATTGTTTCTGGAAAAATATTATATTTGGAGCAGTTAAGGCACTTAAACTAAATTATACCTTAATTTTCATCATGTTAGGTTTTGACTGTCTATAATTATATAGCCATAATTAGGGATTGAGAATTAGCTTACAATCAGTTAAACATAAATGTTGGTACTTGTTTAATTTTGACATTTTAATTTTACTAATAATTTATATCATCCTTTTAATACAGAAGGTGAAATAAACAACAATCATAAAATATTAAATTAATTGACCTTTGTGGTTGATAACGAACTTAACCGTTTTTTTATTTTTGCATTGAGTAAAAAACTCTATAATAAATATTTTCTAATAACCTGCTTGTTTATGAAGGACAAACAGTTACATTAACAGTTTAATATTTTACCAAATATATTAAGGCATTTACAGTAGGATTGGGACATGAAATTATGTTATTATTTCTACAGTCTTCATGACTGTGTCCAGCATCGTCTTTATGTAACTGCAGTGTCAGGATGAACTCATCATACAGGGTTGCTGTGTTGTTGGAGTCCATCTTGACCTACTTATAATTGTAGAGAGCAGAATGATCTTCAGATACCAGGCATGTTATTATGGAACACACATCCCACTGCTAGCTAAGACAAAAGAGTTGCTTAAGCAACACACAAATCACACTAATGTTCCAGAAAAAAGGCAGTGTGCTTTATAACCTTTTCTGCGTATAATCATTAGTCTCTAATTACTCAGGTGGCTATTTAAATAATAGAAATAGATTTTTTTCAGATGTTTGCTCTGCTTGAACACTGGCGCCATAATAAGCTATTAATATGTCATTTGCTTTATCATTGTAAACGTTTGTCATATTATGCACATATTTATATTATCTTTTTACTTTATTTTATCCTATATTGTTACTTGCTTGCCTATTCTCAAAATGCTGCTGAAAATGATCTTCAATACATCAATGGTTCATTATTAACCCTCATTAGAACCCCAATTAATTTTTCATTTTATTTACATATTTTCACCCCCTTAAGACGCCATTCGCAAAACATTTCCATTATATTCCAAGTCTCACTGTTTTTATGTTGTTTGCCTTTTATTTAAATCTGTTGAGGATTTCTGCTGAGACTACGACTGTGCTAGATGTTTTATAATGTCTTCGGGTGTCTTTGTCTTGTTTGGCTTTTGTCGTCAAAATAATGGCTTCAAAACTTGAGTTCCCAGTTTTAAGTCAACAGGAAATCAAAACTAACCTACTTTTTAATGCACATGGAAATAAATTAAATTCACATGGAAATTCACATTTTATCTAAATAAAAATTTGCTTTGACTAATTAAGTAACACTACAAACAAAGAACTACAAGTGAATAACAGAAAACTTAGTATCTAAGTATAAAAGAATACAAATATAGGTCCAAAGGGTAAAATAAATTGTTTAAAAAATGAACACATATTAACATTTGAGAACGTTAACATGAACATTATCTGCATCTGCAAGAATAGTGTCTAAAATCCAAACGTCTAAAATCCCTTCCAAACGTTACATTTACATTTATTTATTTGGCAGACGCTTTTATCCAAAGCAACTTACAATGAATTCAAGGTACACATATTTTTATCAGAACCTGCCTACCCCTGGGACTGAACCCACAACCTTTGAGGTGTTAACGCAATGCTCTACCAGCTAATAGGAAGCCTATCATTAATATTCAATTTGTTCCAGCTACTGGCTAAGTAGACCATCAAAGAAATTGATTTAACAATGATGAACAAAAATACAACAAATAGCAATGCACTATTTATTAAAACCTATAGCCAAACTAATAAAAAGAAAAACTACAACAAAAAGCCAGCCAGCTATTCCAACATGATCGATTAGAATGCAATAACACTTGCTTTTTCAAGCAAAATACTTTTTCCATCACATCATCACAGGATATCACTTTTTGTTGTTTTGCATTGATTACTTCAGGTTAGTTCTGAGGCAGAAATGAGATCTATGATCATTATCATACTGTGTAGCTTTGTTGGGAGGCCTTGGCTTAACCTCTGCTGTTGAATTGTAATGAGAGGTGGAACTGAGGAAGGTTGGACCTGACAAGGCTGCAGATTTTGAATTCAAGGCCCAGACCCAAGATCCAGTGTTGTAAACCTCTGGTGTGTCTCATTATTCAGACTATGAGGAAACTGCATTGTGTTTTGGTGCTGTCACTAAAGCATCGGATAAAGATTTGGGCTGATAACTGAAGGTGGTAGGTTTGAAACCCATGCTGGGCAACCTGTGAACCATCACTGTGATGCCCTTCAGCAAGATTTAACCCCAGGCTGCATTTGGAATTGAGTGTTCGTGCTACTGTTCCAAGAGATGCAGTCCCTCAATTTCTTTCCCAGCAAAGGTGTAACCCAGCATACAGTAACACTAATGGCAGGAGCCAGTATGTTGTGTGGTTATGAGATAAGCATTGTGGATGTCAGGAATGTTTATTTCAGGTTCTAAGGAATATTATTTTAGGGATTTTTATTCTAGACAATATTGTTTTATATAGCCATGTCATGTATTTCAGGCTTTTAATAATCCAGTGAAGTTAATCCTGTAACACTATTATTTATTTACACTATGATGGATGCGATGCAAAAAAAAGAATATTCGTAATAAGTGACTGATGATTCTGTTATTAAAGAAAAACCATCTTCACATTATACAGGTCCTTTTCAGAAAATTAGCATATTGTGATAAAGTTCATTATTTTCTGTAATGTACTGATAAACATTAGACTTTCATATATTTTTGATTCATTACACACAACTGAAGTAGTTCAAGCCTTTTTATTGTTTTAATATTGATGATTTTGGCATACAGCTCATGAAAACCCAAAATTTCAATCTCAAAAAATTAGCATATTTCATCCGACCAATAAAAGAAAAATGTTTTTAATACAAAAAAAGTCAGCCTTCAAATAATTATGTTCAGTTATGCACTCAATA
>JBAJNP010010646.1:0-16081 GCA_036877545.1 Yasuhikotakia modesta
GTGCGTGCGTGCGTGCGTGCGTCTCAGTCTAGACAACCCGCCTTCCAAATGGTTTGCAATGATACGCCACCTGCCAAAGCCGCTTGACTATAATATATATATTTATATATGGATGTGAACGCACGTGTTTGTGCGTTTGCGTGTTTTCTGCAGCATGTTGTTCATTTCCGCCATTACCCCTTGAATGAAAAAACACCAGAACATCCCCCGCACGGGAAGACACGAACACTATATAGTGTTATAGTCCAATGTGTTTGTGTACCAGAGTTTGTCCTCTGAGGACATCATGTGGTTGCTGTGGTGTAAAACAACGCAGACGACATGGGGCGCATAGAAGGTTCAAATTGCGGATCATTATAGTTCACTGAAAAATGCCATTTTTGTTATTAAATACTCCTTATCATGTAGTTTCACACCCGTAAGACCTTCGTTCATCTTAAAAATACAAACTAATATATTTTTGATGAAGTCAAAACGTAAATAGCACACATAGCACTTTCATGACCCGAAAAGGTAACCATTGTTGGTGACATGGTTAAATCTGGATAGGTTCCAAAGGTGATGGAAACAACATTACAATAGCATTAAACTGCTTTCAGCTTTATTTTTACACAGTTTATAAAAAGTGTATTAATGTTGTTTTTTAGTAGATATGTATTATTAATTGCCTGGCACTGTGGCTAAGTCATTGTGTTTGCTGTGTTATTTAACTAAGACAGTAAAGCCAGTGAACTGAATGTTATTGGATGGCATTTTTTGATTGGTTAAAAGAAACAGGTAATCCCTTCACATTTGCAAAATTTACCTCAGTCTGAACATCACATTGCTAAACAAAATCAATTAAATTTATTAAAATTTGATCTTACAAATTGACCAAACACTCATCAGTCTGATTTGTTAGCATAAACAGGTTCACCAGCATCTATGGGGCCCCTCATATCATGCTTGCAAAAATGATGTGAGCCTGAGCAACACTGCTAAAAATAAGACTTTGCTAAAATTAGTTGAAACTCAGCTGAAAAATACATACGTATGTAATGCACATAATACTTATGCCAAACATTTACACTTACAAACAAACCAATGCACTTTTGACAGCTACTAATTTTATGCTGACATATTTTTTCTGCTTTTTTATAGCTCACCTTGTTAGAAATTAATAAAGGAGGCTAGAAACATAAGATAGCATCAACAGCTATAGCACTAAAAAAACACATCAGATGTAATAGGCTTCTCTTTCACACACAAAACCAGCTCTGTGATCCTTATCAGTTCCAGTGGTCATGATGTTACACTCATCTTCATCTTCGTCATCCTGAGTGTAGTCAGATATATCAGATTAAAATATAGCAATATGTTTACTTATATCAAATGTTCACTTTAGTGTCAAATACAAAGCTGTAATATTGTAATGGTAAAATAATTGTAAAAATGCTATAAGTTTTTAAAAACACATTACAATTTTAGTAGAAATCTGAAAATGTAATGATAATGATGTTGAGGTGTGAAAGGTATTTGAACTAATAATTTATTATTTTAACTCACATGCTCAGAAAGCACTCAGATGCGCATACACAAACCACAGACCACACTTCCTGTTCCAACAAGCATTATTTGTGCTTTGTGGTACTCTACCTTTTAATCCACATTTATTACATGCTACTTTAAACTTTTACTGTACATTAAAAATAAAGATGTTTTGCTATTTTAAATGACCTGTAACTGAAGAGCACTGTCTGCAGATCCATCTAATGGGGTTCTAACAAGAAATTGTTCTCCATTAACTCTGGACTGCAACCAGACCTGCAAAGACGTACACACAAATTAAATGATAGAAAATGAAATATGCATATTGATATATATAGGGCATATATAGTATAGTGTAGGACAGAGAGAAACATCTACCCTGTTTTCCTCTGTTAAAGTAGCCAGACTGGCTTTCCTCTCAGAACAGAATCTAACAGCTGTGCTGCAGTTAACGTCTTCATTCCAGAACAAATAGAACACATTGTTGTTAAGTATCCACTCTTCTGAAAAGTGACAACGAATATGAAGTAGTTAGTTTTAACCTTACAGTTCCGGTTCTGAGTGCTGGTTAATTTGTGGTTTAGCTATTTGTGGTTAGCTAGTTGCTATTTATGTTGTCATGTCAAGGTTATCTTCTTTAAAGATAAGATGGTATTTCATGATTTTTTTTTCAACTTTATTCATTTCTGTTCATGTGGCCTAGTTTTTTAACAATTTAAATTACTTTAAAAAAAATAAAAATGTACTTTGTATTTTTTAGAGATAATGTATTTTGTATTTTATTGTATTTTAATACAGAATAAGTGACCTTCTTGTGAACAGTGTATGTGTCTGGTTAATCTGGGTTTATAAAAATTAGTTCCACCTCAACAATAAATCAAACTTAAAAACAAACCTTTTTCTCCCTTCCTCTGACCAATAGACTCTTGATCCAGATGTGTTTCTTTGTCAAGAGAGTCTAGAAAAAACATATGCGGGACATACTGAGACATTAGCTATAGACCTAAAACTGTTACTCTTAAACTCCAGATTATTGTTAACAGCACTTAATACATTTTTAAAAAGTGGTGCACATAGCTTATAGTGGTTTGTATTGCCCTGGAATTTACAGTTCAGCGTCACAATAGCAAGTATGATGGTTAGGATCAGAATATTCACAGTATAATACAAAAACACACATTTCTTCCTGCTTTGCGCTGTTAAAACAGACAGCAGAAAATCGTTAACTAAAAACGTGATAAATGCTACAAGCAGTATGTTGTCTTTTTCATATTATATCCATATTCTGTTGTCTTACCTGAGATCTGTGTATTGTTATTCATTGTTTTGGGTCTAACAGGTGGTTGATGAAGACATTGATAAGTGGGATCAGTTTTAACAGAAATACTTCCCTGCATCTCTTCACCATCTATATATTCATACACAGATTCAGAAAACTGTTGCAGCTCCATCACAGTCAGTTGTGGCACTGATGTAGGCATGCTAAAAATGGATACATATTATATTAGTCACATGTCTCTTGGGGTTAGAACATGGTTCTAAATATTTGGTAGGAGGAGATAAAACTTGTGTAACTTGATGGTCGCAAACAATGTATGTTACACAATCTGCAAATTATCCAAAAACAGAAGAGAAAGTAGAAAATTGCCTTATTATTATATATATTGTACACATGAGCTAGTACATACATGGACACATCTACTGGCTTTAAATGTATAATTCTACTTATAATTTTTTATTTAGTGCGTTCAATTCATCATTCAAGTCAGCTCACCTAAGGGTGACCATTTGTTCAGATCATGACCTTTTTTGATTCTGTTCCTCAGTAACGTTAATTATTGGTAATTGTTGGAAAGTTCCCACCTCAGTAATTCAGATTGTTCTTGAACACACTATTACTGAAATATAAATACCCTGTAGCATTTGCAGCGTTATTGAATTTTTATGCATTTTAGCTATAGGTATAAATCACATTTTGTTTAATGTCTTACTGTATGCCTACCTTTTATAGTCTCTACTTGGTGACTAAGACTTATCTTAGTAAGTATTGTTAGTGTTGACTGATGTGGTGTTTTGGGACAATATCCTGGAATCAGATATTGTTTTTCAGATGTGTTTAAAACCCAGCACTGATTTTTAGACCAGCTGCCCTACAAATAAAACACTGACAAATGTTAGTTACTTTTGTGGATTTTATTTATTTGCATTGTCACATTAAAGATTTTACATTTTGCACATCTACACACCAACCAACACACAAGCCTTGCATCTGCTTACAGACCACTAAACATTCCCAGAATGTAATAAGAATATTTTTGCTCTTGTTGCTTTTGTCTGTCTGCAAAGCCCTTGTTGTGCACTTTTAGGCCTGGATGGCTTTGGAAATGGTGTCATACCAAAGTGCAAACTTGCCCTTCAGATCTTGCATGTAGGGCTCAATGCGAGCTTGCATCTCCTGGGTATGCGGTGTGATCTTGTCTCTTGCCTCCTCAATAACCTTTACCAGCTGTTCCTTGTATTCCTCAGCATAGGGGGCAGCCATGGTTCTCAGTTCTTCCAGGCGCTCGGTCAGCCTAGCACGTACAGTCTCCACCATAGGCATCAGTTTAGACTTGGTGTCATCAACGATGGTCTTGATCTTTTGCCTCATCTCATCCATCATGGGCTGCAGCTTGGCACGCAGCTGCTCAGCATTCACACCGTTCATGGTCACATACTCTTGGAAGAGGGGCTCCAGTTTCTGACGGTACTCCTCCATGTTCTTTTCCAGCACCTTATTCAGTTCAGCACGGTGGGGCTCCAGCTTGGAACGAAGACCTTCAACATCAGACATCACACGCTCACGCAGCTGCTTGGTGGTCTCCAGGAACTGGTTGGAGAAGGTCTCTGTGTAGGGAGTCAGAGTCTGGGAGGAGGTCTGGGCAAATTCCTGCAGCTTAGTGAAGCTCTCTGAAAGTTTTACTCTATGGGGAAACCAGAACATGAAGGTGTAAATTTAAGAAATTTCAACTCCAACACAAATGGGGTTATATAGCTGCTGTTAAAACTAGAGTTGAAAAGGACATTTAGAAGCTATATGGAGATATATTAAAATCAACAATAAAAAACAGGTAGACAACAATTAAAAGAATTAATACGTTAAAGTAATAGAAAAAGGAAATAATCTGTTCACAAACAAAAAATTAGGAAAAGATGGGACTTAAAAAAAAGGTTAAAAAAGCAAACGCAATAAAAAAGTAATTCAGGACCAGAAAATGTACAGCTGAGATCTTGAAGGCCATAATAAATACAAGTAAGTGTTTCTTACTTGTAATGCTCATATTCAGTACCATCCATGTTGTCAAGGACTTTCTGAGCTTGCTCCTTGACCTGGGTCAGATACACCAAGGCTGCTGCCTTGTAGTTCTCTAGCTGGGAAGGAGCATCAGCCTGCAGGACACGGGCCTGGGAACCTGAGAAGAGCATCAGGAAAAGCTTTTAGAAACTTTAGGAAACCCGGTAGGGACATCAAGCCTCTTACACTATGTGGTGCAAAATATAAGTTAAATATGGCTGAATTGTCACCATGAAAATCAAATATGAACAATGCGGTACATTTGGTGTATGGTAAAATGTTTTTTTTTGGTAGTTAAAATAAATTGAGGTTGTTTTGCTTTTCAAAACTTGCTAAATTGGTAAATTTACTACTTTAGTAATGAAACAAATTACTAAGGAAAAATGATGTGTAACATGTAACTGAGAAATAGGTGGTTACTTACCCAAAGCCAGGAGAAGAGTTAGTACAAGAGCCACGAATTTCATCATTAAGACCTGAAAGATACAATGAAAAATGAAAAGACTGCTTGACATTTGAAAACATGTTGATGAAAAAACTGCATCTGTAAAAAATATCTATGTATGTTTCTTTTTTCTCTGCACTCTGTTCATTTTCTAATACCCCTCTCCTCTCCTGCTGATTTGAGCTCTTACCTGAGTGGTGCTGCTGTTAATGATGGAGGCTGAACAGCAGAGCTAAAGGGCTTTTATAGGGCAGAAGCCTGTGCGTGTGGAATTAGAACCCTGTCTTCAAACACATCAGAGGTTCAAAGGGTAAGTGCAATAAGGATTCAGATCTGTCAGGATAAACATAAACAAACAATGCACATGCAGATTTGTATATTCTTACATTTGTGATTGATCTCACAGAGCATGAAAGTACATGTAAAATATTGTTAGTATTTTATATAATTGTTGTAAAGATAATCATTCATAATATGTCATTTTAGATGTTATGTTAATCTGTTAACTATGAGTTTGTGGAATACATATCTACAGTACTTCATTACCATGATTCTAATAGGTATATGCTAAGATACTGTATAAAGTGCTATGTTTAAAATGTATCATCCGCGTTATTGTTTAAGATGTATTTGTCAACAACAGTAAACCATTCTGAGGTATTTTCCATTGAATAAGACTGACTAACAGTATTGGATAATTCTATTGTCTATTATCTAATCCATTCTGTGAGACAACATTCACAAATTCAAACCAACATTTGGACAGAATAGTTCTTATTCATAAATTCAAATCAAATTTGTGTTTAAATAGTTTGTTAATCAACATATGGAATGGAGTAATGGTGCAGCTATGACAAGACTGTGGTTATCACAGAACATTCAGCAACGTGTAGCAAACCTTGATCTCCTCTTTCTTCTCCTGCTCCAAATCCCATCTTATCAACTGCCAACCAAACAAAGGCATCACTAGTTAGAGTTCATTGATCAGTTAGCTATCAGATGTTCCCTGATCTACTCAATGGTTCACATTCTAGAGTACAATTCCTCAGGGTTTGTCTTGATTGTCTTATGCTGAGTGTGATTTTGTCTAGGAACAGAACATATCAGTTTAGTGTTATCCACAGGCAACATTGTATTAATGATTTAAATACAAACCAACGTTTTTGGTTAAAGGTTACCTAGTGGTTTAAGCATGTACAGTGTCAGCAGGAATGGCTTCATATGGGCTTCATATGTCTCTCCCAGTGCATTCAGACTACAATGTATCATTTCCCATACAGAAATGTTGTTGCTGAATCTCTCTTAGAGAAACAAACTTTTTGATTGATGATACATAGTAACAATAATTATTGTAATATATAGATATGAGATCAAATAGAATTTATTTAAAAATGTATTAGGATGTTTCCATGGTTGTAGAGGATACCCAACTGTTATATTCTATTATTACTTTAATAAGCAGGAAAATGTTGTTTTGGGATTTTCAGGTGTAGAGGTATGTTCTGAAACAGGGATGACACATTCCTGAGGTGAAATTAATCTTCAGAATAAGATCAATCAACTTTACTAGAATGCAGAGAATTTGACATGCTGAAATGAACTGACCACATTGGTGGACAAGTACATAGATTGTTTTGGGGATTCAATAAGGTTGTAGGCCTGACTACTAAAACACTTTTATTGCTTGCAAACAGAAGAAAGTGCTGTGTATGTGTGTGTTATTTAATATTTTAGGAGAAAATAAACTAGAACAGGACTGGAGAATGGAGGATCTTTGAATACAATTATACGCAATCATTTTTAAATTGTATTTGTTATATTAGGAGTAAATGAACATGTAAGTACAGAACCATAGTAGCAAAAAAAAAAAACATTGTTTAAACTAGCCTTACAGAAAATATTGTACTGTTTTGTTATTTGAAAACAATTGCCAACCCACCTTTGACTGTATGATGAGGGGACACCAAAGGTTTCCTATCTGTTTGGTGTTGTTTGGGTTAATAAATAAAAGTAATTTGTTGAGACCCCAACCCTGGGTTAAGAAAAGCTGCACTATGGTATGTTAGTTCTGCTGGTTAGTTGAATCACTTTAAATCTTCACGCTGCATCCAGAGAAAGCTGAATCATATCCAAAATGCTGGTCACCCGAATTCACGACTCATTTAACAAAAACAACAAACACTAACAATCCTTAATTGTGTTCCATGTTGGCAGCACATGTAAGAACCTCCACACACAGCTTGGATCCCTGCTGATTTATTGTAATGCTCGGATCTGAAGCTTGTGCCGTAATAACAGTGCACACTTTGCAAGTACAAATATTTTTACATAGTTGCTCTCTTACACTCAAACAAAGCACTACATAAGCAGTTACTCTGAGTACATTAATACTAACAGTCAATATATAAATACAAACACACACACACACACACTCATGTTTACTCACAACTGAATCGTGCATGTAAACACACTCAAACTCTCAACATAATACTATTCAGAGCGCATAGACACGTATGCAATAACATGGAAGCAGAGCAGGTGAGATACATAGCAACACTGAAAACTTCATATTTGTGCATTAGGAGATTTCAGTCAACACATACATGTACATGGTATGACATCGTTTGATCACTCCACTCTTACTCCATAGTTTGTTTGTTTGGTGTTGAAATTAGAATTGCAGCAATGGAGAAGGTTCTAGATGCCTCTGTGTCAGCATATATACCAGAACTAAAAGAGAAAGTAAGGTTTACCAAGGCATGACTCCTCCTGTGTGAATAGGTTACTGTCAATATAACACTACAGTGAGTGTAACTGATGTGTATGAAGGCACAGAGAAGCTGGCAGAATAAGTGCTACAACTAAAGGTTATTCAGGCAGTGACAGTGAGACATTTAAGATTCTGGTCCCTCTGCAGACCTACGAAAACCTATTTCTTATAGTCATATATTTCTTATCTATCCTTCATTCTTCTACTGTTTTCTTCTTTGCATTTTAGATACATATAAACATTTATTATTGGTCATATATAATTGGTTTCTGCCCCACATCCCCTTTTGTTTTGCTGCAATTCAATCTCTGATGTTTTCCATGTTACTTTATCTTATACAGTAAATTGTTTTAATTACATTCTGAATATTCTAAACTCTGCCTCTCTTTTAGACCAGTGAGGTCCGCCTCTCCTGAGGCGTTTCCTCTAATAGCTGTAGCAGCAGTTCATGCAGAGTAGTCGCTATGGTCCTGTATGCACTGGCGGTCAGATGCAGGAAGTCAAACATGTCTCGAGAAGAAATAGTTCCATCTGAGTGGATGAAACTACCTCCCAAATCAAGAAACTGAGCAGCACCGAGTTGAGGAAGGGACGCACGAAGTAAATTGTTCACTGATGCATTTTTCTCTCTTAAGGGGTTAGGAAACTCTCCCCTTGGCAACAGGCCCTAAATGACAATAATGCATAAAGAATAAATTGAATAAAATGTATTTAATCCCACCACAAATTGTAATATTAACACACAGGGTAATTTTGGTAACTCACCAAAACAACAATCTTAGACTTAGGGATGTGGGACAGAACTAGCTGGACAATGGCCAGTATTCCTCCTGCAACCTGTTCTGCTGTGTGCTCATGATTATTGGTTCCTACCCACAAAACAACCACCTGAGAAAAAAATCAGGACACAAGTTTTAACCATGAGAAAAATATTAATTCAGTTTAAAAACTGTTTTACTGTTTCCATTACTGTTTACATGTTTCTTGTTTGTTTAGAAAAGTGACCTTGTGAATAACTGGTCAAACACTAAAAAAAAAACTTTCTTTCTCGTACCCTGGGTCTGATGTTCTCCAGCTCTCCATTCTGGAGTCTCCACAGCACGTTACTGGTTGTATCCCCACCAATCCCAAAGTTCAAAGCATGAAGAGGTGAGAACAGCTCCCTCCACACCTGAGGGCCAAAAGCACAAAACGCTGTAAACACAGCAATAAATATAAACCCCTTAAAATGTTGCAACTCATTAATGTGTTAACAGCAAGACTAACAATGACACTAAAACTTGCTACATTAACACAACAAATCATCACCTCATACTGTTGCATAAGCTGCACCATTGAGTCCCCCACAAACAGAACATCGGGCTCTGCATCCTTGCACTCCTGCACAAATCGGTTATGCTGCAACAATATGGCACATACAACAATATTGACATTAATACATTAAGGTATTAAAAAAGAACAGACTTACACAACTATACATGTTGATACTGTCTATCATAATCAATACAATTGTCCACATACAGACATTAACTTATCTACTTCCATAAACTTTTTGCTCACAATATAATCTCTAACCTTAATATACCCCAACCCACACCATTACTCTACCATAATCTTAACCCTAGCCTGTGTCTTTACAAGTAAAAAGCACACACAAACACGAACCTGTGACATCCAGCGCCCATCTCCCCGCACGTCTATCACAGGCGCGGCTTCAGCAGCAGAATTCTCCTCACCGCTCATCCTACAACACAATCACACACAACATTTGTTACACAACACAACTCTGGGAATTGTGGCAAATATTCAGTAAATAATATAACAATCGATGACTAGTGTTTTGTCCAAAAAGTAGTGAATCGAGCTCCCACTATTGCAGCCTGTAGGAAAATTGTTAATCACACAAAGGCCAATTCCGTCCGTGCCAAGTACACATATCTGCTCAAACACATATCTGCTCAGACACATATCTGCTCAGACACATATCTGCGATGGTGCACAATGATCGCATGCGTTTTGCTTTTATCCCTGTGGAGAACAGTTATGATGGACCCTGGAAAAAGGCAACACAGAGCGCAGCTTTAATACGTAGATCCTAAGAAAATCTAGTATGCTATTGACCGAGATTGTCTAGAAATGTTTGGTTTAATGAAAATACAGACGAACCAATGATCGATACAAAAGCGTCCGTCCACACGCACGCTTATTTCCTGTCCTCATTTTCGCCACCACTAACCTGATGTAGTGTTTGGAAATCCCGTTAGAAAGTGGCCAGTTAGTCACCTTCTGGAGTGCCGCTAGGCGAGGCACCCTTCACACACACGGGCTGTGATCACAGCTGCACCGCGGTCGACTGTGCGGGAATGATGCAGATGAGCGGTTCTGCTTGCCGCGCACCCCGTCAAATCCTCTTTGCTTTTAACTCTCGTTCTTAAAATAATGCAACCCTAATATATCCAAGCTGCACGTTGTGTTGTTTAACGTTTTAATTGTGTGTGCAAATAACAAGATGTTTTTTTTATAAATCACTGAAAATGTTTAGCATCCAACAAACCGCCTCCCCACTTCCCAGCTCAACCGCCCTCGCACTTTCTGGAAGCCTCACTTCCGCTACAGGCATCATCACGCACTTCCCATTGAACTCTGTCCCGCCTCATGAGAGTCAGATGGATAATAATGGAATAACCATTATAAACAGAAATGAAGAATCTCATTCTGTTGTGGCTAGAAGAAATGTTTATTAATATTGGTGTTGTCATGTTTGTGTACCTGTTTGTGAAAACTTATGGTATTGTTATGCGTGAAAAGTTTACATTTAGAAGATGCTTAATGTTCTGAGATAAAAGCAAAATGCTTTTAAGTGACTCTAAGTGACGTAACATAGAGTGTTTGAATGTACCACAAGATGGCAGTACAATCCCAAAACTAAGTCACACCTGATCTGCGAGCAAGTAAACGCTACAATAATGTTCATAATAATGGTCAGAACTCTTGTATCGTTTCAGACATTTTATGTTGTTTCTCTCCCAAAATTTGTCTGAGTTAGAGAGAAAACAAAGCAAACATAAATACACAAAATATAAAAAATGTGCGGGAAACAACATGACTGCGTCACGCTATCCGTGAGAAACGCGCACCGACGTGCACTTGGTACAAAAGACGCCGGATAAACTAGATGTGCGCTAGTTTGTTGACTCGTCCTCTTTCCAGGGAAGTATTGGCGCTTTGAACAGTGGCCGCTGGTTTCAGGACTGACTGCTAAATCTGACTACATATTTGTTTACAAAGTTAACAGTAATATACTTTACAGGTGGTCTGATAGCTCCTCTACTATGTGTCCTATGAGGTGAGAATGGATTTACCTGTTTTTTGCGCTATTTGCGCTTGTCCCGTCAGGTGAGTTTCTTCCTGTATTCACCATAATGTGGTTGCTGCTCTGCGAAGGAATGTATGTTAATGTATGCGTTTGTGCTTTCCCATGATATATAAATGAGACAATTGTGACATAATTATGAATACTATAGTCTGTAACTTTTTTGTCAGCTGAACCTGACCTAAACTATTTACTTGAAAGTATTTAGTAGAGGTTTAAAGTAAATATTTTAGTAAGTTAATGGCACATTTGCATGATTGACTTGCATGTTTAATTTTTAAAACATTTATTTATTCGTTTTAAAGTTTTTATCATTAGTATTATACTCAGCTATCACACATTTTAGCAGATAATACATATATATTATACAATCTGCTGAAACATTTAAGTTTAAAACAAAATTAGGTTTATTATCAAGGGATCCTGTCACTATTCCTGGCAGCACTATAAAACTATGAAAGCTTTAACTAATTGAATTCATGGTAATATAAGCAATACATTTCACATTAGTTAATTAATGAATGATAGGCTTTAATTTAAATTTTGTTTATGATTGTTGAGAATGTGGGGCAGAATATTTTGACTAATAAGTGTTCAACTGTTTGAAAAATGTAGAATTTTGTGTGATTGTCAAAATGTAACAAATGTAATGTAGTAAGACAGCTCTTTAAAATGATCTATGACATATTGCATCTGTCACAAGTCTATGTAGTACTAAATCAATTTTGCTTTCATTTCAGATACAGAGAAACACGTTGAGTTTTTAAATCAATGCGTATTATGTGCATAATACGAGCAGCAGTGTGTGTGTGTGTGAGAGAGAGATGGGTCACTGAGCTGTACCCAGACCTGATTTATTTTTAACAATTGATTTCTAGTTTGTAGTTTTTGGTTTATTGTCATTTCATTCCTGCATGGTAACTAAAGAGAACACTGTCACAGTGTCTCCCTGGCCACAGTGTGGAAACATTTAATATGACTTCTGTCTTTCTGTTTTCTGTGTATCTGGCGTTGAACTTTATATATCATTTTTATATCTGCACTATTGAATGTCTGCACACAAAACTCCTGTTACAGAACTGCTTATGGAACTGCTTATTGGTCTGCATGTACTGTCTTGTGTTGTCTGGTTGCACTTTGTGCACTATATGTAAAGAGTTTTTTTTTTGTGCATACCTACTGCATGTACATTTATGTTTTGTGTCTTGTTTGTGTTCTAGCGCTGTGTTGTTTTGTCTGTACTGTAGCAGTTTGGTCCTGGAGAAATGTTGGTTCGTTTCACTATATGGCTGAAATGACAATATACTCCACTTTGACTTTAATATATTTTTTTAATAGGCAATGTTTCGCTCTGATTTCAATGTAAATTTCAATGTAGTCTCTTTCTGTGAATGCTGCAGAGAGTATAATTTTTAACGCCAACTTCAAATAACCAACACAACATTGTATAGACATTTATTTATTCAAACTGTTAATGAAACAGTGATCAAATGTGTGTTTTCATAGACTTAACTGTTCATGCATTGTTCCTGAGACTGTGATGATATGTGTATATTGAAATTAGCTGCTTGTGTCACCTGAATGTATCTAACTAACAACAAATCCAGGTTTACCAGGTGTATATCATGTGGAGGGAATGGAATTGTTTACATCCTCACAGTTGGAAGCGGTCAATGGAACAAATGTACTGCTAAAGTGTACATTTAAATCTACGTCCCCCATCTTAGGAGAGGAAATAATGGTATCCTGGAGTTTCAACCCACTAAATACAGCTGCAGAAGTCCAGAATGTGGGAATGAGTTTTAAATGTTTGGATTTTTTTTAACATTATTAATTAATATTATTGGTTATGTTTTTATTATTGTTGCCTTGTTCATCATCTTTATTCTTGACAATTGTTATTTTGTCACAGTTTTTTTTACTTCCACAACAAAGCATATCCACCATCCAGTGACCTGTTTAAAGATGTTGTGTGGTCCGGTGATGTCATGAAGGGCGACGCCTCCATCACGCTGCAGGATGTGCAGCCCAACTTTAACGGAACTTACAGCTGCTTTGTCAAAAATACGCAAGATGTCCAGGGATTTTCCCCCTCAGGGTTGTGAATAAAGGTGAGACATTTCTCATTGTGAAGCTTTGAAGAGGACATCTAAAAATAACAATTATATCTGTTAACCTCAAGAATATATTTTGCAAAATGTCTTCTTTTCTATAATCCACACTGTCCACAGAATAACAAAACGAGCTAAAATGCAGGAGGACATTTTGCATGTAATAATACAAATTGAAATTTAAACTGGTCTTTTGAAGCGTATGACTTCAAAAAACCTTAATGCAATATAGTGCACACAAGTTGAATGATCTTTTTTGGTCATATTTTGAGCTTGACAGCCGAAGTCCCCATCAATAACACCATCAGAGACAGCTTGACATTCTGAAATATATCATATATCAGAAAATTAGATTTAGAACAAAATAAGGGTGAGTAAATCATAACAGACGCTTCATTTAGGGGTGAACTAGCCCATTAAAGTTACTGTATGTCACACTTTTATTTTAAATGTGTTACCTTTGCTGTAAAAGATTAACATATTGAACCCTTTCAGAGGTGGCTGTGGAGTGACAAAGAGATCATTGCCAATCCTTCAGAGCCCCTTCGTTGAATAATTTTTTCTGATAATAGACGTTTTGTTTTCAAAGCATAAAATGAAAGTGAAAGTTGCTGAAGGACGCTGTTGTAGTGTTTTTTTTTACAATACAAATAATATTACTTAATACTTTTTAATAATTCATAATAATACATTCTACTGTCAAACTCACTCTAAAAGGTGTAGTTACATAAAAAATGTGACCTACAGTATAACTATTAAATGATCTATAAATGAGCAACATGATAAATGAGCAACATTTTTTTTTGTTTAAACTAGGCTGTAAGGTTTTTGATACAGAAAGGTTTATCTACACCATACCTAAAATCTAGCATCCACAATTAGCATACAATTTTGTGCAATAGCATCCTCTGGTGGCAGCAACATAATTGTATTACAAAAAGATAAATAGTTAGATGAGTTTTATTGGATGCAATGAACAGAGATTCCTGCTCTCTTACATGGAAAGTGTTTGACATACATTGAATATCGAAAAAAGTGTGTGCAGTCTGTGGTTATAATGAAATCCACTTAGTCCAAGAGCAAAATGTAATTCTAAATACATTTAATGTTTGTACATTGAGTAGATGATTTAAATCATCATGGTGTAAATGACATGCTAGCTATTGCCTGAGAGAGAAAATTGTATATTACTTCTGGTGTTACTCAGCATTAAATTGGATTTTAATTATGAGATGAATGAAAAAGGACTCAATGAATTTACAGATTTTAAAGGTTTAAACACAACAGAGAACCTTACTTCCTGTTCATGTGCATGTGTGTGTTTGCTCACTCACTCACTCACTGCAGTATACCAGAGAGTGCTGAAAAAGGCTCGTCCTCGCCAGACTCTGTGCTGCACCAACAGAGGACACATCTGTGTGTGTGTTTGTGTGAGCGTATGTGTGTGAGCGAGTGTGTGTGTGTGTGTGTCTGTGTATGAGTGTGTGTCTGTGTGTGCACGACTGATGAGAAAGAAATGCAGCATCAGTAGGAACTGGTCCAGAAAAAAAATCTCACCGCCTTCAGTGCAGCAGAGCGCCGGAGACCAGCGTTACAATTGAGCTCTGAACTCAAAAAATGATCAAACACACACACACAGTCCTGACTGCTTGCATTGTCAAACACAGTGTAATTTTCTGGATCTCTGACCAGTCATACTGTCCATGCATGTGGATACTGTATTAGGGTAGTTGATTTATCATGTGACATTCTACTGAATTCAGAGTGATTCAGGTCATGCAATACACAAGGACAACAATTGTAGATACAGTTCTGACTTAAGCATTAAACCAGACACACTGTACAGAAAGATTTATCATCTAATAACCCTATCATTATCATACAACATACAAAAGCCCAAAAACAGAAAGTCTCAGGGTTTCGGATGACAATATGTCCTGATCCAGGAAAACTTGACACTCCTGGTGCAGCCTATTATCAATACCAGGGGGGTGGGAGGCTTGAGAAGTGCAGAGTCATAGGAAACTAAACACTACAACTGCCATCTATCATGGATGAAGAAAAACTTGGACGTAAGTCACACTCAGCCACTTTGCAAGTTAACACACCACACACACGATGCATGTGTCTTCCTGTGTGTTTGTTTTTATCTTCTGTATCCAGTATGTAGTGTTGGCTAAAGACACATGCCATTCTGGGCAGAGGTCAAATACTCACATCACTGTATCTGTTAAATCATATGTCTCCCAGCAGTCAGTGGTGCTGGAAGACCCTCTCCTGTGTCTTTCTAGAGCTGCCCTCCCTGTTCCCTCTCAAAAACTGCAATGCAGAACAGACTCCAGACCCCAAATACTGCTGCCTAACAACCTGAACCCACATTTACAGCTCAGACAGAGAGAGAGAGAGAGGGGCAGAGACAGAAGGGATGGGAGGAGGCAAGGGAGGGACAGGCAGTCAGCCAAGGAGGAGAAAAGTTGAGTGAGAGCCAAATATTAGCAGATTTATCAGAGAGGGGGGGGGA
>JBAJNP010010647.1:0-16081 GCA_036877545.1 Yasuhikotakia modesta
CCCTATTTGGAAGTTGAAAAAAATATAGCATTTCAACAATTATTTATTCATTATTTTAAATGTTGCCAGAAACCTAATCATGAATTAGCAACAGAACTGAATCTACTGAGAGCCACAGAAGTATAGAGATTTGATGTCAGCAAGTCCCTTAATGTAATGTTGTACAACACTAAAATGCTTTACCATTTTTCTGAAAGTAGCAAGCTAACGATAAATGTGGGGCTGCCGCTCGGGATAATAGTTTTCAAGAACATTATAAACTGGTAAACAGCCTAGGCTACTAACACCAACACCAAAACTTAACTTCAACTGTTAAAAATTATTGCAATTTATGCGAGAAAATTGACGGATAGCTTCCTGCACGTTTCTTATCTTGACCACCTCTTCCAATAATCTGTTAAGACTGGGCAAACAGCTGAGTAAAGCACCAATCAAAGGTCACATATTTATGATGTCATCAGGTAGACTTATTAAAGTATTTTAGAGTATTTTAAAACTACAAAAATACGAAGCCATTTTCATCAACCCCATCAAATACAAATTACAAAATAGTATTTTATATTTTAAATACGTATTTGAAATACATGTATTATAAATACTGCCCATCCCTGGTCGAGGCAGTACAATTTTGTTGGGCGCCATGGAAAGCAAGAATTCCGTGGACTGAAACTGTTGTTCGACTTCATGTTCGACAGGTTGTTCAGTAGAGTTGAGTATTGTACTTCCACAATCTAAAAATATGACTACTGTCACTATGTTTTCACAGCACTTCAGAAATCTTTGGTTTCATGGGTAAATGACCACAATGTGCTGTTTTGCCCAGATTGTGGGGGCAAATTCAACCTCCGTAATAGACAGGTTTTTATATATTGTATAAAAACAAGTTAATTTATTATAATTTCGCTCCTCATCTGCCTTGAATTTTTTTAACTGATGTAATTGCAGTACATTGTGGTGTCCCTCAATCAAGAACGCGTACAGTTTTGCTCTGGTGTTGGAAGTAGGAATCTTATAAGTAGGATAATAATGCTCCCTAATTTTAAAATACTGTTTAGATGGGTAGCTAACTTGGATAAAAAAAGTACCACTATACTGCAAATATTAATAACTGTAAACAGTTCCAATTAAAAAAAAATCCTATTGTTATGCTACTTCATAATATCTCTATTCCCTTTTGTTATCAGGGAATAACAAGTTGACCAGTGGAGTTGACCAACACTACATTTACAATTTAACTAAATAAAAAATGTAGTTGCAAATCATAAAAACTAAAATCAGTTTCAATCAAAAACATACACTACAAAGCTTGCATGACATCTACTTTACCTTCAATTAATCATTACTTTCTTTACATTTAAAAAAAAAATAGGTTATTGAAAAAATGCCTGGATGTGGAGAAAAAAATAGCTCACTTAGACGTTGAAAAAAACCCAACCTTTACCATAATTGTATTTTAAATAGTGACAAATAAATCTGACAAAAAAATCATCAAATTAGATTTAGAGTTATAGGAATACTTTTATACCCTTGTAGCTTTTCTAAATTGTCTGTAAAGCACAGCTTTATAAGGGTTACTGCTTTATAAAAAAATCTTCTAGTCAATGAGTTTGATGAATCGGGCAAATCAGATCAAAGATTTTCCAGTCAAATAATTCAATGTTCACTGCTGTGCAAGAAACTCCACAATATACTATTGTGTCCTAGCAGATAAGTGTATTACAGGCTAGTAAGAGACTAACAATTATCTTGGGATCATCCTGTAACTTTGTCTTGTATAACATGAGCAGCACTAAAGGCACAAAAACCAGCAGGTAGCAACTGAAGTGCCCTTGTGAGAGGCACCTAACCACCAATTGCTCCTGGGCGCTGCAGGGATAGCTGCCCACTGCTCTGGATGTGTATGTGTGTGTGTGTGTGTTCACTCCTCACAAAGGATGGGCTAAATGCAGAGTTCACATTTTGGTTAAGGCAAACCGTAACTGACAAATACAAGTCACTTTCACTTTTTCACTTTTACTCATATTCCACAGATAAAAATTCTGCATAATTTCATTAGTAGCTCTGCTTTCCATTGTTTCATGTAAATTTGTATATTTAGCTATTATACAAATACATCAAGTATTTAAACAAGTTATTAGTTCTATTATTTGTTTAAAGAATGCAAACACAGTATGAAAAAAACACAGCAGCTTAGTGGCTGAATGTCTTTTATTTTCTAATAACTAATGTTGTTTTGACTAATACTAACAACCGTTTATTAACTTTTTGATAATTGTGTCTATTTACAATAGCATAAATGTAACTAATTAAAGCCAACTGGCGTAATGATTTCAGTGCTTTAATGCAAGCAAAAAAATAGCAAAATGTTAAAAAAACAAAAAAAACAATTCTGCCCTGAACAGTTTTTAATCATCAGAGCCAGCAGCCAATTTGCCCCTGTATTTGCCTGTCATTTCTTTGGGAAGACGCACAAGACCTGGATGAGGAACCTGACCCTCCACTTCACTCATACACTCCCTCAGAAAGTACTTCTTGGGCCCAAAGTTTGCAGGGTTCGATAGCTCCATTTTTGCCAAAGCCTCAGCCTCAAGAACTTTACTGTGAAGAGACAGGGACATATGCATGATTACACACACACATCCATCACTTCTGAATATATGCATCTAGGATGATATATTTACATATGTCTTGCAGCATCTGCAGTATTATTAAAAACGAAAAACTGCATTTATAAAAGAATATATCCCTGAACATGTTATTTCACAACGTTTACACAAGGCACAACCATAACTGAATTAAAAAAGTAGTACCTGGTCTAGAAGTTGCATTCAGGGTTATTAGTTATATAATAATAATAATTATATATAAGTAATTAATGACTAGGAAGTAATAAAACTAGAAATAAGTATATTAAAAGTTATATAGGAATATACAAAAACTAATAGTAATATAAATGCATGGATTTCATTTTGACACCATAAAGCACTACTTACTCTGACTTGCCGAGAATCTTCTTCACATGTTGTGTAATTGTTTTATGGTCTTTTCCTTCAAGATCTACCAGCACCTGCTCCCCATCATCTATGAAACAAATTAGAAAAGTCAAAAGAATATAGACACAGACCCCTCTGCATCATCCATCAATTAAAAATGCAGCACTTACCAAGATAAAATCTGAGAAAAGGAGAGGGAGTCATGTTTTTGAACATCATTATTTGAACCCAGGGATTTTTGTACTGGATTTGAGGGATTTTGAAGAACACAAACTTCCTGGCAAACAACATTATTAAAATACTTTAGCAACTGCACAATCAGAACCTGCTTAAAATAAAAATATTGTTTTTTTCTCTGTAGTGGTAATAAGTTGGCAGGTAGTGACAACACTTAAATGGATAGTTCCCAAATGACAAAGAAAGACCATGGGATATACAGCATATACGTTGAAGAAACAAACACCTTGGGATATGTTATAAAGCTTTAGTGTTCTTTTTAACTTTTAATTATTCGTCATGCGAGTCAGACCTTTGGAGTTGTCACACACATTTTACACACAAATATAGCTCCTGTGTAGCGCATTGCGTTAGCAGCGATTCCCGTGGAGCGCATGTACTGGTAAAAATGAACAATTTCAATGTACTGTGTCTGCCAAAGGCATAAATGTAAATGTAAATACAATACTCAAATTGAAAAGACAAATAATCACGCGAGACAGTAATAAGGTTCGCTTATGACAAAGACCATTAATATTTAGTTTAAATAGTAGATCAATATGTTGGCTTTTTCAAGCAAATATAAATATTAACAGAATTATTATAAAGTACAAACTCTATATGTAAGGGCATGATGTATTTCTGACCTTGCGCCTTCACTCAGGTCTCCATGTGTGTTAAAATTGACAGTCATAATCTTCACCGAGTTTTTAAACACGATTTCCCCTTTCTGCATATATTCCAGCGTCCTCCGTATGGGGAATCTTCCTTTCATAGGCATGACTATACTTATGTTTGTATTTAAAGTTTGTGTAAAATATGACTTTAGCGTCTATTAACATCAAACACATGAGAACGTACCGCTGCGTCTGCTTCGCGTTTATTCATCACGTCTGCTTATGTGAATACACGGCATCGGGCGACACCCTGAGGACTGGATGATTACAGCCAGTCCGCCCACTTATTAACGTTACTGCTGTATGGACAACGACAAACCTGCAATAATTAAAAACAAACAAATAAATAAATACTTGTTAAAACTGTTTTTGGATTACTATTTGTATCACTATTCTAACTTTTCTTTAGTTACTTTATTTATTTATTACCATATTTGTTTTTTTGTATTTCTTTTATATTTATGTGTGCAACGTTGTTGGAAATGACTGCATTCAAAGTGTCAAAGTGTCAAATCTAACTATGCCATACAAAGATGAAATTTCCCAAATTATAACCTTTTCAGAAACAGAAGCATATTCCTGTGCGCTTGTGTTCCTATCCATTCAAATCTTGTGTTACATCCTGTGACGTAATTGTGTGTGTTGGTAGTGTCACGTGGTTTTCTCTTCTACAGTTCTCTCTCTCATATCATCCGCTGACGTAGTTGTCACGACTCGCGCGTGACGGCGTTGTGTTGTGTCTCCCCTGTAGGTGTCATTGTTGTTGTTTGTTGGGTGCGCGCAGCCTGATTGTTTTGCGTTTGCGATGTTTCACTTGGTGAGCCCTCGTTTGGTATGTTTTGTCTCCTTGTCTTGTCCAGCATTGTCTTGTCGTGGTTATTTGTCGAATTCCCTGGGACCAAAACCAAAAGATAAAAGGTCAACAAAGGTGAGCAAAAAGGATAATAGAATAACCCAGTCCTAGTGTGAAATCCATTAAGTACACAGTTTATTAGAATCCAGTAAATTAGTAGGATTAATATAATACATTGTTCAGTTTATTTATATACATTTTATATATGTATATAAAACCAAAACAAATATAACAAATAAATTAAATAGTTACCCCCCTCCCCCCAAAAAAGGAGATGACAGTTAGAAATGCAACCAAGTTGCAAAAACTAATTTCATGGAAGGGCCCCACCCCGCAACACCCCCCGCTTATTTTGTTAACTAAATTCACTCCATAGTTACCCTCTTGTATGAATACATATGCATATATTATGATATGCATTTATTAAGCTCCTCATTTCTTAAGACAATAAACTTATTGTGTGAATAATCACCAGACATCCAAACCACATCCCACCCCAAAACATTAGCAGGAGATTACCAGAACTTTACTAAATTTACTTCGCTAAGCATGTTGTGGTCCCTAAAAGGTATAAAAGAGTAAGATATCAGTAGGAAGGCACCTTAAATCTAAAGGAATTAAATAAATGGAAAGGCATGATTAAAGTAAAACATGGGGAATACGTCTAAAACATGGTGTAAAACTAAGTTTTTTAAATAAATGGGAATGCCTGTGTTAAAGGAAAACATGGAGAACAAGTCAAAGAATGGTATGCTCACAACCTTACATAACTCGCCTCATAATACCATCATGACGTCATGGCAATAAAAACACATCAACCGTTAAATTGCAAAATAAAATATACTGTATTTTACACCTTAAGTAATAACACTCGAGTTTTACTTTATTAAAAAAGACACGACAAAATTGGACGCAGCGAAAATATACAGATATATTAATCCGTTTGAAAGGGATTTGAAATGAAGGCAAACTTTTTTCTTTTTAAAAAAGAAATGACATAAATTATTTTGAAGAATCAAAAGTACTTTGTTGACAAAGGTTTACTATTGAAAAGTGATATTCACAAAATTAAACCATTAAACTCACCAAATTAGCCTACGAATTATTTGTACACAAAATCCATCCTCCTTTCTTTCCTCCAGAAGAGTGCGATCACTCTGTTGTACTGAGTGTATTATTTTATTATTATATTAATCCGCAGTTTCTAGCTCTTACAAATTCAATTCAATTGATCCAATCAAAGGACGCGAAAATGCTGACGTCATTGTAAACCCGCTAGATGGCCCCTGTGACCGCAACTCGAAATCTGATTGGTTAGTGTGATGATTTAACTGCCGGTTATCTTAAGCTGTGGCGCCAGCGCTGCTCGTTCTGAAGGCCTTGAGGCAGATTTCTTCCATCCTGGCAACACATGACGTCAGCCTCTGGCTGAAATATGATTGGATAAATGCTCTATTATAAATATACACTACTGGAAGCGCAAGCAAGAAAAAAGCTATGAAATGAAGGGAATAGATTATTATGGGATTCATTTAATACAAATTCATGGGAAAATATATTAAAATGTAAATTAGTGATTAAGATAGTGTTTAGGCCAGCAGAGAAGGCTTTGCTGGCCCTGACGGCCCACCACTGCTCACAACATACAGATACATCACAACCCACAGTCAATAAATATTATATAAATATAATAAATATTTTGTCTAAATGTAAACCCATTAGACCCATGGGGCCCTCCATCAATGAGGAACCTCCTGGCAAACAACTCAGAGAAGATGTGACAAGCCATCTTAACTCTGGGTCAGCTATTGTCATTATAGCCCAGGTAATTTTAGGCTATAATTGAATAGCCTATGAGGAGTACAACTTCACAAAATAGCCTATGTAGGTTACTATATAGATATTATTTAGTATTTATACAAACTTCTATATATACATCAATTAAAACCTCTGTATAGTCTGATGAAATGTGTCACGTGTTAGGTTTTTAAGCACGCTGCGTTTTTACTTTTCATTTATCCATGTTACATATTAATTTTGGAGACGCTTTTATCCAAAGCTACAGTGAAAGCAAGGTATACATTTTATTAGTACTTGCTATAGCAACTGCTGACGCTCTACCAGTTACGCTACAGTTAAGCCCTCTCTATAAACTCATATCATGTGCGCTATATGGGTAGCAAAACTTAGTTCGGTCCTACCACACATTTTAGCGTCAATTAGCCTGATTCTAACACATCTAACACAAGTATGATGTTAGCATATGTTAACATATACAGTAAACACTACATAAGTGTACAATAAATAAATAAATAATGAACTCACTAAATAATGATTTATCTATATAACGAACCGCATACCTATGTTACCTTCACATCGACGTATTTTAAAAACTTTAAACAGCTTCCCTGATTCTGGTGTACATAAGTAACCATTCACTTGGTTCTTCATCTAATTTAAATTCTAATACTTCGGCTTTCAAACGTTTACGTCGCTTGACAATGACTGATGCAACACATTGTAAAGAGTGGGGCGCGGGTGACCAGTTGATCAGAGCTCCTACGTCTGAACGTAGTCGGTGAACGAGCCACGCCTTCTTGTAGAGCCGTCGCAACTGAAAGCAGCGCGTGCGACAGTAGAAATGGCGGAGCTGGTGTCTCTCTTCATGTCAATTGGCCTGAGCGAGCAGAAAGCGAAGGAAACACAAAAAAATGAGACGCTCTCTTCGACTCTTAAGAAAGCAATTGAACAGGTAGATAAAAGCAATACTATCCAAGTGATATTGTGTTCTGTCGCTTCATCAGACGGCTCACTGTAAACTGACATTATATCACTCCTTTAAAATAGAGACGAGAGGTGTTTGAAGAGTTGCATGTTGTTGCTGATTGTTGTTGTGTTGCGCAGGCTAAAGAGTTCAGTGAATCCGGCGGTATTGATAAGACCACAGGCACTCTGCTGTACAATATGGTGACGCGACTCAAAGACATGAACCGACTGTATTTGCTCACAGAGTACATCATTAGACGAAAACTCACCACTGATCTGCAGCTGTCAGGTACACGGCTTTCTAAAGATCATGTTTAAATGTTATAAAATGTATTCTTAAATGTTTATATAGCATGTATGTGGCGGGCAACCCATAAATCAGGAGTGATCCATCCTGCTGCTGAAGGGCACGTGTCTGCACAGTTCAGATCCAACCCCAGTAAAACAATAGAAATCGAAGCTTAACACGGCAGGATAGTTTAAAACATTCGGCAGTCATTTTTTCCACAGAGCAAAAGTGAAACTAAAATGAGACCTGTAGCATACAAAGATCATTTTACAGATAATAACACTTAATTAAACAATTACAAAACAGTTAAAACCATAACCAGGGTTTAAAGTAAAGCGTCAGGAATTATAATATACTACATTTAAAACATTTAGTCAGATGTTTCTATCAACTCGAAAGAGAAATGAAAGTTTGTTTCTTGGAAAGGTAGCTGTGACTGAGTCATGCCACACAGTTTTGTGTCATACTTCATACTGTAACCTGCTCTACAGGTTTGTGTGCTTTTTATTATTATTTTTGACTGTTTCTTAACTATAACATCACTGCATTTGTTTTACGAAATGTGTTCAATAATAACCTGGCAGTATGTGTGTATATTTAAAATAAGTCAAATAAAATGAAATTACCTCCAACCACATGCTTTATTAAAGGTATAGTTAAGTATAGTAATTTTTTATGAAATCTTGGAGCTTGCAATTTCTTTTCTTCTGTGTTAGCCTTAAATGTGTGTTTAAGTCCTCTATGTTGACATCTGCCGATATATTTTCGAAAATTTGTTTAAATGCAGTACAGTACAGTGTTCATCTCCCTCTGCTTGTAAACACAAAGCAGCGAAAATGTTAAATAAAGTCATTGTTTTTGGAAATTAAAGGTAGTCTTACTATCCAGTAGGACTGGACCTCAGTGACCTCACTGCAGTGGTGTTGGTAATAACATTTTACACAAGGTCACTGGGTACTAACAGATTTATGGTACAGCTGGTTGACATTCACATGCTTTTATGTTCCTTAGCGGCTTTGGAGTTTGTGAAAAGCCACCCGCAGGATCCTGTAGACAAGCAGGAATTTGAGACATTTTGTGGGGTCGGTGTGGTGGTCACACCTGAGCAGATTGAGGATGTGGTGAGGAAATTTCATTCAACAGTGCTTTGCCTTGATAATATTGTGTCAGGCATTACACAGTGTTACACAGGAGGTGATAAAACAGAGACACCGATGCATTCAATGCTCTCCCTCACACATTGAAAGCAAATTTACAGTCTGTAGTTCACCTAAACTTTATGTGCCTTTAAATGATGAGGTTGAAAAATATGTAAGTGCCTAAACATTTGATTGGATGCTTGCTGTATCTTAAAAATTATTTTGAGTTTAATTACTTTAATTGGTAAAATCGCTTATTTGGTACAATCTCTTGTGGTTTATTTTACACTTTAGTCTGACTGACCGGTGCTGTTGATACTTTCACAGGTGGAATTGATCATCAAGAGGCACAAGGAAGAACTGTTGGCAGAAAGATATTGCTTCAATATGGGAATCCTAATGTGTGAGACAACCTTGTGATATGTGCATGTTTTGACTACAGTCATGTATTCTGGTGAGTAACATCTCATGTTTGTGTCTTGTAGGCGAGGCCAGGGCTGCACTCAAGTGGGCTGATGGGAAGATTGTGAAGAATGAAGTGGACATGCAGGTGTGTGTGTGTTTTATTATTGTGTTCAGACCTTTCTGTTAGTTTGTGCGCTTGGTTTTTAAAGGTCTGTGCTGGTTTCTCAGGTATTGCATCTTCTTGGTCCAAAAACTGAGGCAGACCTGGAGAAAAAGCACAAGGTACAGTTTGTTTCCCCTATGTCACACATGTATCTCGGGTTATCAGCTGTGAAACTTTAAAATGTGCTGGAATCTTAATGTCTTCATAGGCAGCCAAACCCAAAGCATCTGAGGACATGAAGATTGAGCAGGTTTCTGTTGTAAACGGTAAGACATGCACCACAGTAAGTGATGCCAGCTGTGTTTATATTGCATAGGTTATTGCTGCACAATACACAGAAACAAGGACATTGTGTTTTACTCTGAGGTTAGAGGATGTTTTGATCCGCTCTGTTGTTTTAAAATTGTGTAAAGGTCAATGCAATTTAACTGAGCTATAGTCAGTGTCATGAGAAATGATATTCTTCATAAGTAAAATTAAGTCAAATTTATTTTTTTACATTTTTATGCCTGTTTAAATGTTTTAATGATTTTTAATATAATGACTTTTACTGTAATGTTATAAATTACTGTAACAAACTATCAATTCAAAAAAATCTCAAAAAGGTCTAAAAGCACTTTGGCAAAAGCAATATTTAAGATCTGAATATGCACTTGACAAGAATTTCACCCTTACACAAAAATGTTGACTGACATGACACTGTTTATTGGTTTTGTCATCTATGTGAAGGGAACACAGAAGGGAAATCTTTGATGGAGCAGTTAAGAGGAGAATCTCTGAAGTTCCACAAGCCAGGTGAGACTTTAACATCACTTGACAAAATCTTACTGTCCAAAATGGCTTTGTACAGACAGACAGCATTAAGCATTAACAAGCATTAAAGGAGACGTAGAATCAAAATCTGCTTGTTTCTTGTCGTTGAAAATGGCAGTCAATCAAGAACATAGGAAAAGTTTAAGACATTCTGAACCACTCCATTTTATATACATTTCTGTTTTAGAAATGTGTGACACAAAAAGAATACAACTGATGTCAAATGTATCTCACTCACCCTCCTCTCAAAATAATTTGCATACATCCACCCTTCTGCCCCTGCTATGGGTAATTGCAGCAGTGGCGTTGTGAAGTTCAAGGTGAAATGGCGAGTTGCGTTCTGTGTGTTGCTTTCACTGGCTGTACAGGTGGTGTGCAAACTTTTCATTACCTTCCCACCGAAAGAAATGCCAGAGATGCATGGCTAATTTTGGCAAATTTTTTATTTTAATCTAAAACAGAACTAAATGCTGTACCTATACAAAGGTTTGTCTAAGGCGATTTGCCTGGGCAGAATGCAGATGCACACCATTAGCCCAAGATTAACACCCAAACCGTGAAGTGACGTGTGGCCAAGTATGATGACCCATACTCAGAATTTGTGCCATACTCAGAATTTGTGCACTGCATTTTACCCATCCAAGTGCACACACACTGTGAACACACACCTGTCTGTGTGTGCTGCGGTGGAGCAGTTGGGGGTTCCCAAATGCTTACCTCAGTCGTGGTATTGAGGGTTGAGGAGAGCACTGGTTATTGACTCCACCCACCTACAATCCCTGCTGGACGTGAGACTTGAACCCATGACCTCCGGCTTACAAGTTTGACTCTATGACCATTAGGCCACGACTGCCCATGTGTTTGTGGGCACATAATGGTGAAAGTGTTCCAACAAACATTCCAAATAACTTACCATTTAGAAACATTTAACATTTAAATCCAACCTTTGCTGAACCTCTAATTAAGTGTCCTCCTCTTAATCGGGCTCAAACATATAAGCTATGAATCTGTGCATGAGCCATAGCTGTATAAAATGTTGTTCCGTATGTGTTCAGAAGCCGGGTTGTCAAATGATTATTAATACAACATCACATAATCATTCTTTTGAGTGGCAGTGAAGGCAGCCAATCAGCGTAAAGCACTCTCATTTCATAATGATGTTGACAGCAAAGCCAGAAGGATGCCAAATATTTGCAAAATTAAACGTTAAAAATCTCCCACCTTAAATTGTTTTTAGATGGCGTCCGAGGCATTACATTCAACCAAAGATCAATTCTCACTGTCACATCACAGAACAAGAATCAATACCTTGTTCAACCACTCTAGGTCTCCTTTAATTACTGACCTCACTTTCTAAACAAACTAAACTTTCCTAAGTACAAGTTGGAAATGGCTGCCATGTGAAACTTAATTCACTTTCCTAATTTTTCTCTGTTTTTTTTTCTGTAGGGGAGAATTACAAAACTGAGGGTTATGTAGTGACCCCCAACACCATGAAGTTACTGAAGCAGCACTTGGAAATTACTGGTGGACAGGTATGTCATTATACAGTATCTTAAAAGTGAGTGGCCGTCATTTTTCCCAGCACTGCCATAAACCTCTTGGGCATAGAGTTTACCAGAGCTTCACAAGTTGCCACTGGAGTCTTCTTCCACTCTCCCATCACAACATCACAGAGCTGGTGGATATCAGAGACCTTGCGCTCCACCACCTTTCATTTGAGGATGCCCCACAGATGTTCAATAGGCTTAAGGGTTTAGAGACATGCTTTAGCAAGGCAGTGGTCATGCTAGAGGTGTGTTTGGGGTCGTTGTCATTTTGGAATACTGCCCTGCGGCCCAGTCTCCGAAGGGAGGGGACCATGCTCTGCTTCAGTATGTCACAGTACATGTTGGCATTCATGGTTTCCTGAATGAATTAAAGCTCCCACGAGTTGGCAGCACTCATGCAGCCCCTGACCATGACACTCCCACCACCATGCTATATTGTAGGCAAAACACACTTGTCCTGGTACTCCTCACCTGGTTACTGCCACACACGCTTGACACCATCTGAACAAAATAAGTTCTTCTTGGTCTTATCAGACCACAGGACATGGTTCCAGTAATCTATATGCCTACTCTGCTTGTTTTTAGCAAACTGTTTGCAGGCTTTTTTGTGCAACATTTTTAGACGAGGCGCCCTACTGGGACAACAGACATGCAGCTCAATTTGATGCAGTGTACAGCGTATGGTCTGACCACCCATCCCCGCCCCACCCCTTCAATCTCTCTAGCAATGCTGGCAGCACTCATAAGTCTATTTTAGAAGCACAACCTCTGGATATGAAGTTCACATTCTTCTTTTGGTTCACGAATGTGAACCAAAGAAGTTCACATTCCTATGATTCTAGGAATGTGAACTTCTTTGGTTAGCCACGGTGAGGCCATGAAGTGCCATGTTAAACTTTTAGTGACCATTATGAGAGCGTGAGAGCGATAGCACCAATCTTTTGATGATGAATCAGACACTGGATATATTTTTTCTCAAAAGAGTGAAAACTGGCAGAGATTCATAATTTTGGAGTCGCAAACGGATATGCCTCAAAAAACAAAATTATCTCCTGTTGCAATTCAAAAAGGTATTACAGCTATAGCAGGAACAGTAAAAGACGTTAAAAAGCTAAGATCTGGTCAAATTCTGATAGAACGTTTAAAGAAATGTCACGCTGAAAACATCCTGCGCAAATATGTTGGCAAATGTTCCAATAAAGGTATCTTAGCACCCATCATTGAATAGCAGTAAAGGAGTTCTACGTACTAGAGAGTTGCATGACATGGATGGAGCTGAAATGGCATCAGAATTAACTCGGCAAGGAGTAATGGATGTCGAGGATTACTATCAAAAAGGAGGAACAGGTTATCAAGACAGACACTTAAATTATGACTTTTAATAAACCCAAATACCCAAATAATTATCGTCCAATAGCTTTAACTAGCTGCCTGTGTAAAACTATGGAAACATGGTTAATGATAGATTGGTCTGGGTCTTAGAAAAAGAACTGAAGATCAGTAAATATCAGTGTGGTTTTAGAAAAGGGAAGAGTACTCTTGATCATCTTATAAGATCAGTTGATGCACTGTTTCTATTGTTCCTTCAATTGTAAGTCACTTTGGATAAAAGCGAATGCATAAATGTATAAGATTAGAATATTAATATTAAAAAAGATCATGTTGTAGCTGTGTTTTTTGATTTAGAAAAAGCTTTTGATACCACATGGAGGTATGGTATTTTAAAAGATTTATATGATATGGGTTTTAGAGGATTTTTACCCATATTTATTTCCAATTTTTTTATCTAAGAAAGTTTTTCGCGTTCGGGTAAGAAATGTTATCTGACTTGTATATACAAGAATCAGGAGTACCTCAAGGAAGTATACTTTCAGTAACTCTTTTTAGTACTAAAATTAATGGTATTGTAAGTGTTATGGGACCAAATATATTCTGTAGTTTATATGTAGATGATGTGTGTATTTGTTGTAAAGGCAAAAGTATGAATGCAATTGAGAGACAATTACAAATATGTATAAAAAGAATGTATGATTGGTCAGTGCGAAATTTTATTTTCAAATTTAAATTTTCAAAATCAAAAACTGTATGTATGCATTTTTGTCTTTTAAGGACTATGCACTTAGATCCAGAACTCTTTCTGGAAAGAGAACCTATAAAAGTTTTAAAAGAAACAAAATTCCTAGGAATTCAATTTGATAATAAACTGTCTTTCATTTCTCATATTAAAATGTTGCGAAATAGATGTTTTAAAGCAATGGATATAATAAAAGTGTTAGCAAAGATTAGATGGGGTGCAGATTGTGAAGTACTTTTGAAACTTTACAGAACACTTGTTAGATTAAAAATGGACTACGGGAGTATAGTATATGGATCTGCTAGAAAGTCATATATTAAGTTGTTGGATACAGTACACCATACAGGATTGAGACCTGCTCTGGGAGCTTTTAGGACCTCTCTAATTCAAAGCTTGTACGTAGAAGCAAGTGAATCATCATTATATAACAGAAGACTGAAATTGGCTCTTAACTATGCAGTTAAGTTAAAAGCTAATGAAAACAATCCAGCATATTCTTCAGTCTTTCATCTTCAAAATATACAATTGTATGAAGCCAGACCTACATATATTGGTCCTTTTGGAATTCGTATAGGAAGTCTCATTTGGAGAACTTGGATTTTAATCTAAATGTCTCAACATCAACACATCCATGGCCATGAACGGGCAGATAAGGTTGCTAAAGAAGCACTTCAGTTGGAAATAACAGGATATAATATACCTGCATCTGATATTAAACCTTTATTAAATCTGTATTCGTATAATAAATGGTAATTAGAATGGAATGAATGTATATATTACAAGCTACATGAGGTAAATCCAGTAGTAAATCAAAGAATTAATTATTGTTTTGAAAATTGACATTGGTCACTCAAGGATGACTCGCTCATATTTGTTGAAACGGGAAGAGAAACCAGTTTGTGACTTGTGTAAGAATTATTTGAGTGTAAAACACATTTTAATAGAATGTCCTTGTCTCAATAATATTAGACAATGTTTTTATTCAGAAAATATTTTAATTTTTTAAAATGTAGTTCCTGGAGCAATTTTGAAATTTTTATTACATATTGGACTGAAAGATTCTATATAAATCTAATTATTGTTATATTTATTATTGGTGATATCTTTAATGTTATTTGTACCTTTGAATATTGATGACATTCTTTTGTATTGTAATAAGAAGTATTATTATTGTTATTATTATTTTCTTTTTTAACTGTGTTGCCATGAATAAAGCCATTGATGCTGACATGGCGTTAAAACATTAATAAATAATAATAACTCCCCATTCACACCTGAGCCGTTATAGCACTAACCAGGGAAAGAAAATGCACTTTTACCCTTTTGTGGCCAGCGGTTTAGACATTAATGACTGTCACTTCTTACTACTTTACATTGAAGTGTCACTTCTTAAATATTGTCACATGAAAAGATATAAAATAATCACAAAAATGTGAGGTGTGTACTCACGTTGTGAGATACTGTATGTATTTACTAATGAGAAGACACGTTTATATGTGGAAGTTTATATTTTACATGTGAAATGTTTCCTGTCATAATCAGATTACCATTTCCCCTCTGTCTCACTGTAGGTTCGCACACGTTTCCCTCCAGAGCCCAATGGCATTCTACACATTGGTCACGCCAAAGCAATTAACTTTAACTTCGGTTATGCCAAGGTATACACCCACTTCTAAACTCAACTTTGGCACAAACAACTGGTGAATGGCTTGAATTTCTGGTCTGACTATGTGTCTCTATGAAGGTCAATAATGGCATCTGTTTTTTGCGGTATGATGATACAAACCCAGAGAAAGAAGAGGAGAAATACTTCACTGCAATCAAAGACATGGTGGAGTGGCTGGGTGAGTGTTCAGAAGTCAGAGTCAAAATAAACCGAAACTGTTTGTCTGTTGCCTTTTGTTAAGACATACAGGTCCTTCTCAGAAAATTAGCATATTGTGATAGTTAATTATTTTCTGTAATGTACTGATAAACATTAGACTTTCATATATTTTAGATTCATTACACACAACTGAAGTAGTTCAAGCCTTTTTATTGTTTTAATATTGATGATTTTGGCATACAGCTCATGAAAACCCAAAATTCCTATCTAAAAAAATTAGCATATCATGAAAAGGTTCTTTAAACCAGCTATTAACCT
>JBAJNP010010648.1:0-16080 GCA_036877545.1 Yasuhikotakia modesta
TTACTCAGTTATCCGGTCATAAAATATCAGAGATCGCTTTGGAAACTTGGGCAAACGGGACCCGGCAGCAGCATTTTGAGCGGAAACGGTTGTTTTGCGGGTGGTTGAGGTGGTTAAAGTGACGCTATGGCACGTTCTCCAGTGCAGGGAAGTCTGCCTGGAATACAGGTAAAACGCACAACATCGCCTGCAGTTTTCTGCTGGGTGTAACACACCTGTGTGTGTGTGTGTGTGTGTGTAATGTGCGTTTTATTGCACTGTTAGAAGTTTCAGAGTAATAACACAACAGAGATTTATCTGGGACACTAACTTGACAAACTAAGTCAAGCAAGATTGTACAGATTTAAGAGCTGGTTTGTTCTTTGGCACACAAACATCCAAGCGGTTTAGTGGGTTGAAGATACAGGAATGATTTTGGTCCACTGTTAGGAATAAATGGACATGTTTCCATCACCCACCCGCCCAAAACCCACCACAGTTGGAGGCCGAGAACTGACAGGTCCTTCTGAAGGAACCGTTGGCTGTGACACCTGTCAGCATGTGTTGGGGTCAGGATTACAGAGATCAGATGGGAGTCAGTATTAGGGACTGTAATGGGAAGAGCAGATGACAGCCAATAAGCCTGATGCATTAAAGATCCGTGTGAGAGCAGATATATGATGATGTATGTGTTTGTGGTAGAGAAAAACAGGTTGTGTGTGTGTGTGTGTGTGCGCGTTATATAGTGGTTTGGTTTTGTTTTGCTAGTTGTCAGAGCAAAGATTGGCAAATAGTTTGTCAGCATGCACAGTTTGTCACTGAATAATCTTTGCTAGTATTTTTCCTATTTCCTGAAGGGTTTTGTTAGTTGATCTGAGTCATATGTAGAAAACAGACACAGTTCTTGTATATCAGATATCTTCCGTTGTGGCTCTCTTTGTATAAAACTTCCTTACAGTTTATATGTGTTTTAGGTTATTAAAGGATGATAGTGATGTCCTTAGTTAGTCCACCCCAAAATAAAAAAACACTTTTATCTAATGAACAAAAACAGAAGTAAAAATAAAATGTGTGTATAAAAGGAGTGGACAGCTGCCTTGCTTTCTCAAGCTTCAAAGGGACACAAACCATTTTAAAATGCTTCGCTTGTGTCTGATGAGTACATTTATATTTTGGGATGAATTATCCTTTTAATCAGGGCCTGGAGACACGATGCATTAAGCTTTGAACCAAACGTTCATCTTCACACTGATGCTGTGGGTGATTGTTTATCTGTTATCTGGATTTCACACTTTTTGAAAGATCACGTATTTCTGCATTTGTGTCGCTTCCTCAGTGTTTCTGATACGGCGTTGAACAACTTCTGCTAATTGCTAGCGGAAAAGATTTGGAGGAAGATTTGAGTTTTTGGGAGTTGTGCAGTTTGGGATTGGCGGTACTTCAGGTCATGTTGCTGGTGTTGAGATGTTAATGTTTGGAATAAGCTTCTCGCTTGGTTAATTTGTGATATTACTTAGACAAAGTTTAATAACTGTATGTTTATAAACCTTCTTCATTCCAGAACTTGAAGGCAGACCCTGAAGAGTTGTTCACCAAGCTGGAGAGAATCGGCAAGGGCTCGTTCGGAGAGGTCTTCAAGGGCATTGACAATCGCACACAGAAAGTGGTGGCCATCAAGATCATAGATCTGGAGGAGGCTGAAGATGAGATAGAAGACATTCAGCAGGAAATCACAGTATTGAGCCAGTGTGACAGTCCCTTTGTCACCAAATACTACGGCTCCTATCTGAAGGTGAGTGACTTCTGTGACCCCACAGGGCAATAAGGGTCTTCCGATATGTCAGGGGTGTGACGGCACAGAGGGGTCATCTGTCAGTTCACTGCCCCCCCCCATCCTGTTCATTCTGTTGTTTCGCTGTTTAGAAATGCTGTGACGTTTCATGGTCACATGACCCACAATCGTTTCTAATTATACCGAGCTTCATTTAGATAGATTAGTCAGAACTAGTGAGAATTAGTTAGATATAGTCATTCAGGTAACCTGCCAATCGGATGCAAAAACTAGTTTGTGAGTTAATGATTAAAGAATTTACATTTTTGGAAACTAGTCAATTGCCAGAGAAATTTTGTTAACACTTTACAAATGACCTATAAAAACATTTTGGCAGCTAGAATTTATGAACGAGTAAAACCATTGATGCTCGATCATTTGTCTTTATTCACAGAGTTTACAGTCAATACCAGGTTATTTTATCTGTTGACCTTAGTTATATTATTTGGCAGTAATATACGGTGTTGGAGACACTCACACACTGTGCTGAGGTGTTAAAACTCAACACGTGGGCGTCCTTAAACCAGCCTCAAACCATTGCATTGTTTCAGTCTGGCGTTCGCTCCTCGACCGCGGCGTGCACCAACAAACAAAATCTTTGATCTTACATTTACGGTTTATGAAAACCGAAAGTGTTCGCATCAGCCAATCAAAAACTGCTTTGCAGGGTGACCAGAATAACACTGTGGCTTGTGCTTTGAAGTCATACTTGTTTCTGGGCTGAAAGAAAGAAAGACACAGCAGTTATAATTTTGGCCTTGGAGAATTTACAACATGCATTTTTGGAGCAGAAACACAGACTGTAGCAACAGTTTTAACTTTGATCATCTCTATAGCAGAACAGAAAGTAAAGTGAAGCTGCTTTTGGTGCCACAATGTGAACAGAAAGGGGTCTGACATCAGTATATAGGGTGTCGATTCCAACTGTGTGTTTATGTATTCCATAATGTTCTGGTTTTAAGATATGGCTTCAGTCCACCTATACATGTAAGACAAGGACTGTTTTCAGTTTAATATCTGCCATGTGATACAAAAAACAACAACTTTCCAACTGCACTGATGTGAAAAAATAAAATGAAATAAACTGTGTATTTTGTCTCCCATCATGTGAGGTAAGTGGTATGTAACCCAGTTTATTCTCTTCTCACTCGCTCCGGCTAATTCCAAATTAAACAGATACTCACTCGCTAGTAAATGACTCGCTTGTTTGTGTTGTTTGTTCATGAGTTAATGGGTTTTTCTCATCTTTCTCGATGCAGGACACAAAGTTATGGATCATCATGGAGTATTTAGGCGGAGGGTCCGCTCTCGACCTGGTATGTTATTCCAGAGTATCCCTGTAAAGTTAGTGGCATCAGATTGTTTTGTAAATACTTCACATGCAGGAGATACTAAAAGACTTCTATTTTGAAAGCTAAAGCTACTGTATGTGGTTATGACATCACAGAAATGTAAAAATTAATGTACAGGTCTGTCTTAGCTTTGACATCACTGGCTCAGGTTCGATGCTTGTTTTTTAGCTGGAACCCGGAGCTCTGGACGAAACGCAGATCGCCACCATCCTGAGGGAGATCCTGAAAGGTCTGGAGTATCTCCACTCTGAGAAGAAGATTCACAGAGACATTAAAGGTGTGAACATTGAGATAAATCGCCTCACAAGATACGTTCCTCCATGGCATCTTACAGTATATGTTTGTCTTGTGTGTATATGTTTGTATATGCAGATTTATATGTTTGTCTTGTGTGTTCATTGGGTTTCAAAGCCATGACTTTGTACCATGATGCTGTACCAGTTAACTTTAGGAACAGCTGCATTTTGCATGTTGTAAACAAAAATAATGCTAAATGCTAAATTTAACGATTGTTTAGCAGACCTTGTCACTGGATTTAATAGTGTTGGCAGGTTTTATGAAGAATGAGTTTCATTTGAGGTCATTGGTAATAATTTTACAGAACAATATGTGTTTACTTTGTTTAAATAAATATAATAATAATAATAATAATGTATAAATTAGTCTATAGTAATTATTTTGGAAAAGAAATTGATCACAAAGTCTTTGAGGCTAATTTCTGCAGTGTTGAATATTCAACGCTGAACAAAACTCTCTAAAGATCTAAGTGTGTGTTTCATATCATTATATGTGACAGAAGTTCTGAGTGCTTTGTTATAGCCGTGTGTTTGGCTTTCTGTTAAGGAACAGCAGGTATTTGGAAACCATATCTCACTGTGTTTTGTGCTCTAATGCCTCGTATGTTTGTTTTAGCCGCAAACGTGTTGTTGTCGGAACAAGGCGAGGTGAAGCTGGCAGATTTCGGAGTGGCCGGCCAGCTGACGGACACGCAGATCAAACGGAACACATTTGTGGGAACACCATTCTGGATGGCACCGGAAGTCATCAAACAGTCTGCCTACGACTCAAAGGTGGGCGACGCCGTAGACGAGCCGTGAATAAACTACAGGAGTCCTTGTTTTAGATGATCTGTAAGTTTAGTCATGAAAACTTGGGTGGAAAACTTTTTTGCTTATTTTCCTGACAGGCTGATATTTGGTCGCTGGGCATCACAGCTATTGAACTGGCTAAAGGAGAGCCTCCGCACTCCGATCTGCACCCTATGAAGGTGCTGTTTCTCATTCCAAAGAACAACCCCCCCACGCTGGAGGGCAACTACTGCAAACCTCTAAAAGAGTTTGTGGAGGCCTGTCTAAACAAGGAGCCCAGTTTTGTGAGTATTCTCATACATACAGAGTTTCTCTTATTCACTCATTCTTCTGAGGAAAGAGTTTATGACAATGAAATGGCTGTGTTAAAAAATCTAGCAAACTCTTTACAGACTATCATATTAAAAATAGTATATTTACAAACAACCTCAAATAACAAAAATGAAAGTCTGTTAATTCTCTGATTATTGTCAAATGACACATTTCGTTTATTTATCTTCCTGTCTATTTTTGTTCACCTCTTAGAGGCCGACAGCCAAAGAGTTGCTAAAACACAAGCTCATCGTCCGATACGCGAAAAAAACGTCTTATCTGACGGAGCTCATCGACAGATACAAGCGCTGGAAATCGGAACAGTCCCGAGCGGAGTCCAGTTCGGATGAGTCTGACTCGTAAGCTACCCAACACACGACTTTCTAAAGGCGTTCTATAGTACACTTAACTTTGGGTTAACCGCTGTTGCAGAACTGGGCTGGCCCAGAATTTATTGTGGTATTGCAGTGGCAAACATTAAATGTATTGCATGCAGTTGCTTAGCAACAGACAACCAATCATAGCCTAAACAATGTTTCCTTTATTAAAAAATTCATGTTTTAACCCAAGTGTTTAACCCTTGTTAACCCAAAGTTAAGGTTGGTCTATAGTTTGTTGAAATAAGTCACCCAATTAAGTAACAAACAATTGAAATGTATGTAATCAAAAAGTGGGTGTTTTTTGTTTTTAAACTCACATAAAATCTTGTTTATCCTGTTTTAACTTCCCATTTGTCTTTGTTCCCTCAGAGAACCAGACGGCCAGGCCTCTGGCGGGAACGACTTCAGCAATGATGACTGGATCTTCACCATTCGAGAAAAAGACCCCAAAAAACTGCAGAATGGAGCCAGTCCAGCAGGGGAGGAGGTGAGTGACAGCTCAAAGCCATGCCCACTTGGCCACACCCACTTCTTCAGTTGAGTAAATGGTTCTTTACCTCAGTGTGTGACAGTCTCTGCCTCTGCAGGAACCAAGGAAGAGGCCGCTGTCCCAGAGTCTGTCCACAGTCATCACTCCAGTCCTAACTGAGGTAAGAACAAACATCATGGTGCCAACCTGTTCACACATGGTATCACCTGACTGGATCAATCCGGTTACACTCGGTCACTCTGGAAGTTTGTCCTTGTAATAACTGTACTTTGGATAAAAGTTGTAGCTGAATGTTGGATTCTGTGTCCTGTCAGCTAAAAGACGGGGCAGGAGAAGCAGCTGTGAAACCTGAAGTCCTGGAGCAGCTCGGAGAAGCCATTTTCCTTGCCGAGGAGGCGTGTCCAGGAATCTCAGACGTCATGGTAACTGAGCTCATTCAGAGGCTACAGAGGTGAGGATTGTGTGGAACTAGTGTTGTAAATGACAAATAGACGCAGAGTTAAACATACAAACATCCACTTACAGCAGAGAGTATAGTTTCTGTGCAGAGATGTATCTTTACATTTACTGTCCACTTTATGGAAAAGAGACGCTTGTATATTCTGCTAGATATGTTCTCTTGTGCTTAAGAAAACAATTCCTTGAGTTTGAGCAACATGAGAGTTTGTGAACAATGACTGAATTTCTATTTCGTTCTGTTTAGCAGTAGCGGTTGATATGGTTCATTTTCCCATATTTGTTTTAGCCTTTTTATTTTAATTATTTTAGTAGACTCCATATGCTCCTTCAGACACATAAGCAGCCAATCAGAATGAACGTACATTGAATCATATTTTAAGATACAAACTATGTAATTGTGTTTTCAATATGCTGACACAAATATATCAGTTCAGCTTACCTCATACATTCCTCAGCTTTATCCTTATATCTTATAGGTTCTCAAGGGCAAGAACATCCTCCTCATCGCACCAGTGATTGCACCATTAGCCTGTCCGTCTCTCTTTGGTCCCACCCCCCGGCATCAGCTCAGCGAATCCTGACACCAGCAGACTCTGTGACGTCTATCCTGGGGGACCAACTGTCCTTCAGTAGCTTATCAAGAGAACTTATCAAACTCCTCACGCTTCCCCTAGTTTCACTTTTCTTTTATAATCTCCAGGAACACCCTGGAGTGAGCGAGTGTGTGTGTGTGTATTTGTATGTTTGTATGTTTGTAATGGAGTCTGCTTAAGTAATGGTGGAAATGTAGATGTAACTCATTTGGCTAAGCACTGAAGATGGAGACAGGCAGTTTTGTATTATTGCATCCGAGCTTGTGAAGAAATGAATTAAGCATATTCTGTCACAGGGCAGGAATACAGGTGTGTTGCAACTGTGCATGACAAAATGCATGTGTGGTGATGTCTGTCAGTGTGTCTGTGTGTGTGTCTCCAAGCCCTGTCGTGAAGGAGATTGCAGTTCTCACGCTGAAATCTCAGGCAATCATCCAGGAAGACAGAGGGCGCTGTGTTTGGATTTGTGTACAGATCTGTGTATATAGTATCAGTTTTACAGACCTTTAAAAGAGATGATGGAGTTTTGCAAATGAATCACTGTGTACAGATGGCCAAGAGCGTCTGTAGATATTGTTAGAACAAAAGAAAGGTAAATATTTAAAAATCAAATGGCCATTACTGAAATGCCTTGCCTTTTTATCAAATGTACATTTTTGGGGGTGCTCTGTTAATTTTAATAAGAAATTAAAGGGTTTTACTCAAGAGTTGAATAAAGTCTGATTTGTTGTGGATTTTGTAAAGCAAAACTATTAAACTCTGTTGCACTGCAATGTCCATGACAGGGACCAGAATTAGGATCATAACGGGGTTCACAATCTACACAAAAGATCCTGTCAGTCCATAATATAAACACATGCCATGTTTTAACCTGACTATGTTCCTGCATCTGGTCTGGTTGAACAACAAACGCTCCCTTTAGTGGCAGACAAAAAAAGACAGAATTATAACCGTTCACAATAGATACTTAACATGAATTAATATGACTTACATTGTGAAGCATAAAAATATAGATATTAACTAACCAAAATGAATAAAAGCTGTAAATGTTCGTTGTTATTTTCACGATATCCCATGACATTAATCAACTTACGTTGAATCCAACGTACTGAACACTTTTCTTTATCTGCCTTATAAACTCAATATTGGTTTCAGAAAACGATTGTATCGTAATGTGATACTGAAATGATATATAATAGCAGCTCTTATATATATATATATATATATATAGTGTATAGTATAGTGTTCAGTACTGACAGCAACGCGACAGTCCTGCAGAAACTGATGGGCTGTATATATTTGCATGTTTATGTATTTACATATGGATAATTCAAATACATTAAAACATAAAATAAACCATAACAATTTGCTTTTAAATTGTTGCTTTAAACCACTGTTATTATGATTATCACTGCATAGTGCATGTTGCATTCCTGGTGGGCGACTGATTGCTTTTCACAGGCACCCAACACTAGGTCAGCCCTCACACTCACTTGAACTTCCCCAGCCATGAGTCAGTTATTATGGCCCCCAGTATGGGTGTTAGATAGCACAGAGCCACAAACGTGTGGTAGATGGTGGTGGCAAGGTCGTCATCCCAGCGGAGAAAATATTTGAAGTACAGCACCAGCACTGCTGCAACACTGAGACACACAGAGATGAACACAGAGATGGACACAGAGATGAACACTGAGACACACAGAGATGGACACAGAGATGAATACAGAGATGAACACAAATGGACACAGATGTACACAGAGATGGACACAGAGATGAACACAGAAATGGACACAGAGATGGACACAGAGATGAGTTAAAAGTGTTAAAATGGCCCAGAGTTTCATAGAAGTGATACATTTAAGAGGGAGATTGATGGAGAGATTATGTGAACCTTTATACTACAACATTAATACAAATGATAAACACAGTTAACAGAAATAGCTTGCTCTCACCTCTCATGCCATAATAAGAGAATCTCTCACAGAACTCATTCACCACAATGAAAAATATACTGAATTGATATCCACAGCACTGTACCTACAAACACACAAACCGGCTTTCTTATCGTTTTTAAGAACTTTAAGAATCAATTAATCATGTGTTATTGTGCACATATGTATAGGCTCTGCAAGAAATGTATACATTATGTTTACACATATATAATGTGAAGGTGTATACGGCACAGTGAATATATGGTGCACTAGTCTAGTCAGCATATTGCTTTTATATTACAAACCAAATTGTGGTGGATGGCACATCCAATACTGACTCACCTGTGCATTTGGTGTCTTCAAACAGTCTTCCTCACCTCTAGCACCTTCTCTCCCAGTACGGTGTCACATGCGTTTCCTGGACATTGAAGAACGTTGCCTACAAGTTTGCACAGTTAGAACAAAGTCTACATGGATGATCGTAGCAGTAAATGCAGATACATTTATGAATACAAAAATATTTTAATTATTTTTTGCATATAAAGACTGTCCTATCTCGTATAAGACACAAAGCTCTTCTTTGTGTTTGTGTTCGGTATGCTTGTACCAATCTAATCTGTGCACATGCTTGCAGACATTCTATCTATACAGCGTGTGTGTGTGTGTGTGTGTGTGTGTGTGTCTGCTCACCTCAGTCCTGAATCATTTTGACATTTTCTTGGCAAAATTTCTCTGGTTTGAGGAGGTGATGGGATGTCTATGACAGGGAGTAAATTTGAGTTGTTCAAAGATGTATTTCTTTCCATCATCTTCTTCAAAGAAACCTTGAAACACACACAGTGTCTCTGTCACAATCTGTGTATAAGAGTATGTGTGTTATTTGTGTGTGTGGTATACATATATGAGAAAAGGGCTGAATGGCTGTTTAAATTGTTTATTTCATTCTTTCACATCTTTCACCAAGTGTCTGTGCTTAAAAATGGACAGTTGTTTTAAAACATCTTAACTCATAAAATCACACAGCTTCTGTAAGAATGTTAAGGACACAGCGGTCAGTAAAAGAGCTAAGCGTTGCCTAGCTTATGTTTATAATCAAAGCCCATTTAAAATGGCTTCTATTATAAACCAAAGCCTAGCAGCTGTCTAGACCAACCAGGAAATGTTGACAGGATGTACACGAGAAGATGCGTTACCCCAAAAACATGCCTGCAAATAAACTGTAGTTTAATGAGACTATTATGGTCATAATGTAAAGTATATAATATAATTTCTGATGCTTGTCTCTGTGTTGTTTCTTTGTGATGTCACTCTGGAGATCGGGAATAATAGCTTCTATTCCTAATCATCCATTTACAAGACAGTTTTCCTTGCCTAAAGAACTTCACATTGTAAAATAAAGTCGTACCTTGAACACGAGTCCTTATATATGTGTACTGTATGTGTGCATGAGTACATGCATGCTGAAAATTTACCTTTTACCTGAATACAAATACATTTACAATTTTCATACATACTACAAATACAATTAGCAAAGTCTCATATCTGATATTCCAGCCATAAACAGAAGTTTGTCAAGTTTGGTGCTTAAATTTTAAGAAAAGCACAACTAACATTCAAAATTAATGCACCAGGGTTCATTTGGGAAATAGACAGTGTTTAAGTGTGCCGTCTAATTCCAAACGCTTCACGTCAAGTTTTTGCACCAACACCCTGTAAATAAATTTCAGACGATGTAAATGCAAAGCATAATTTAATTAAAATATGCAAATAACAATATACTTTACAGTCTGCACGTGTTATGCAAATCACAACTTTCAAAATGTCTCAGCAAAGACATAATACAACGACTGACCACAACACGAGTACGATGATTGTGTTAACAGGAAAACAACATCACAACATTCTCTCTCTCACACACACACACACACACACCAGGGTTTGGGGTGGGAATATTGTGCTCTTAAAGATAAATTTAAAACATGCAACAGTCAGTTCATGTGGGGATAATATGGGACACTGTTTATATGATTATAATGACAATGTCCATTTCTCACTGACATGCCGGAGGGTTTTAATATGAGTTTTGATTTCAGACCGGAGCCACTTGCTATGTCTTTGTGCGTGGCGTAAAACGCAGATCTTGTGGCTTGTGCTTAAAAACATTTCAGCATTTTGATTAGAATTAAGACTTAGTCTATGTCGAACGACTGAAACAATTAAGGGCTAATGAAGGTTGCCAACAGAATACATACAAACATGCAGGACAAAAATTTTGTACACATATATAAACAAGATACAAAGATACAAAGACACACAACCGATGCAAGATAATCAATCGTGCACACTCGTTCATACACAGAAGTCAGATTCAAAGCAGATTTAAAGCATATCTTAACAGGGTGATCCAAACAGATCAAGTGCAGTCTTTTATCTCTGAGTAAAACTTGTAAATTCTCCATAAAGCAAAAATTCAAACTGTTGTTGTGGGTGTCTGTACAGTTAAATCCTTTTCTAAATATTTGCTTGTGTGCTGATGGTCAGAGATGCTTAATGACACAATAGCATTTACATGTTAGACGCTGTGCTCACAGAATCACACAGGAACAACAGTGAAAAATAAAAGTGTAAAAAGATTTTTCAGGTCTTCACGGGTACAAGTTTAAAGCTTTTAAAGCTTTAAAACAGTTTGAATTATAACACAAAGTACTTTAAAATTATTACAACATTAATGAGTGTCTTAACATGGTTCCTACAACTTCTATCATTTTGGAGACTTTCCAGAAGTTTTGCGATTTCTGAATAAACATTTTTAAAACAAGTTTTGCAGATTGTCCTAAATTGTTCTAAAGAGCAGTTTCTAGCCAATGAAAAAGCTGAGCACCACAGGGGAATATCAATGACTTTTTAAGATTGTACTAATTTTAAATCTATATTTGTTCAGCCCTGGAAATCCCAGTTTTAACTTTTCATGATTGTGTGAATTTGAACATTGATACTCATTTAATACTAGCGATGATCTATGATCCGATTTGTTATTTTCTCATGGAAAAGTGCAAAAAACAACAACAAAAGTGATATTTAAAAAAAAATAGAACACTGAACGTGAAAGTTAAAGATGGCTGCATAGCTCTTCTCACTGTATAGTCACTAAGACTATACTGCGTGTTTACTGCTGAGGTGAACTCTTAGACATGTATACGGTCCTGTCCACACATGACATCCACAGCCCCTAAAATCTTAGCGAGGTCAAAGGTCAAAAGTCACAATCATTGGGATCTGTGGAATAACAGGATCCGCCTCGACCACCTAAATACACGGCTGAGGCTGATTTGGGTCTGCTGGTACCGGCCTGATTCGGAGCCCCGAGGCGACTGTTGTTGTTGACCTCAGCGTCCAGCGTTTCCGTGGTGATGACCCAGCTGGCTGGACGCCACTTCTTCAGAGCGTAAGGTGTCTTCACTCGCCTCTTGATTTTATCTCCTGTCCCTTCGTTCGCATCTCCATCAGATTTGCCTCAGGTGAGAAAACGAACGACTGTTATTTATGACTCAAATGTTTCAGTTATTTTCAGAATTTGTTGATATTATTATTATTATTATTAATATAGTTACAGCATCATTTTGATACTCACATAGTAAAGGCAGTGTGGTGATGGACAGATCCAGTGAGTTGGGTCTCTCAGGTCTGCGCACGCGGTTCTGCCTGAGCAGAGCTTCTCCGTGTGTCTGAGCCTGGACCTGTGGAGGAACCATGGCTGGGGCCGGACACGGATCAGGCAGTGCAACAGGCTCCGGGTTTGAGGCTTCTTCTGTCGACCCAACATCATCATCTCCACCCTCAGGATCTCCATCGCCCTCTCCATCTCCATTGTTGTTATTGCTGTTGTTGTTATTTGCGTTGTCTGGACACGCCTCTCGCCTCAGAAGAGGTTCTTGTTCATCAGGGCTGGTGGTCAGGAGGCTGAAGGTGAGATCTTCTGAACTCATGGCACCCTTCCAATGATCTTCTGTGCTGTTGGTTGCACTCGCTTCATCTACAGACTCAGCCGTTGCCGGAGCATCATTGTTGGCAACGGTGTTCAGGTGGGGCTCCTGAGCTGTGGTCACCGTGCTCGCTTTAGCCACGCCCACCTCCACTTTTCTCAGGTTGGACTTGCCAAGTTTTCCAAACTTGAACCGCAGGGAAGAGGCTGAGGATGTTGATTTTTTCCCAGAAGACTTAGCGTGGAGGCTAAGGGTACCTGGCCTCTTAGGGACATTTTGCTGTTTGGGTAAGATGGTTACAGGGGTGTCAGCATTGCGACCGGAACCCTGCGACCCCGGCGCTTCAGCAGGAATGTTCATAAAGGGGTAGAAGGAGCTGTGTGAGGTCATGGTTTCTGGGGAGCAGAACTGTTTTTGGGAATGTTCCATTAGGCTCTCGTCTGAGCTTTCCCGCAGGTTTCTTTGGACTTCATTTGGATCCAGTTTTAGTGTCTCCAGGTCTTCCTGGGTCAGGTGAACACAGAGAGGGCCGCTGCTGCCCCCTGGTGGAGGCTGATTGATGGTGCAGGACTCTGAAACCGGGGTGGGAGATGAGCTGTCTGGGCCAGACTGCCGTGACTGGGCCTGCTGCCACTCATAGTTGATGCAGTTCCTGTTCTTCTCTGCAGGATTGGACCCGTCCGCTGAGGTGGGGTTCACACAGGCGTCATGGCCTTCATTGTTTGTGGATGAATAGTCAAGATACATGCCCATCTTGGGTGTCTGTCGCCCAGTAGAGAAGATTCTAGAAAACATGTTTTGTTACTTGAAACACGAGACAATTCAACAAAGGCAACAAATTCATAACTACTTTAATAGAAACTTTTTAGTGAGACGCTGCAGTGCTGTGCTGGGGTTAAGGGATGAATGATTATTGTTACCTGTGGTTAGACGCTGCAGTGTTGGGGTTGAGAGCAGGACTGACTGATTTCTCTCTTTCCCAGATAAGAAGCAGTTCAGTGAGTCTCTGCTCTGCACACTGAGCCGTGAGTCTGGCCTCCGCATCCTGATCCCAGCAGTCCTCCATGGTCTCTTTCAGAGAGTGGACCGTCTGCACAACACACACACATACATAACGTGCACACACGCAACGTGCACACACGCAACGTGCACACACGCAACGTGCACACACGCAACGTGCACACACAACACACACACATATAACAAATGATAGTAGATTATATTTAATGTGCTGTAAGTCAGGTTTCATATTTCTCACCAGGCTGTTCTCCTTCCAAGCTTCCGGAAATTTTGGTCTTTCCTTTTCTCGGGACACAAGCGCCTGCATGTCCTCTATGGACGGATGATTCCCAAGCTCTGCCTGGAAAGCCATCTGAAAGTTCGGCATGGTGTCACCTGACGCAACAGAAGAAAAGCAGGTAAGAACATACAGTAGCTTTGAAACAGATATTTATGTGCGTTTCATGTGTGTTTCAGGTACCTGGGAAGAGATCGGAGCATCGCATGAAAGTTTCCCAGTACAGCAGACCCAGCGCATAAACATCCACCTGTTTTAACGCAGACTCACAGTCCCTCAGATTCACGGCCCCCTCCAGCACCTCCGGGGCCATGTACCGCACCGTTCCCACCTAGAGAACATAACGCAAATTTCTTTAAAACCTCTTTACACGTGAAGTTTTACTGTTTAAATACTGGAAAATTACCATTCAACGATCATGTGTGAACAGGTCCTTTTCAAAAATACCAGTAAATCATTTCTGGCAATTTACCAGTAAGAGAAGCTGTAACATTACCAATAAATTACCAATTTGATGTTATGTGTAAAAAAAGAACCGTATTACCAGTACAAGCCATGCTGATGTAAGAAGTCTGGCAATTTACCAGCAAGAGAAGATGTAACATTACCAATAAATTACTGGTATGATGTGTGATTACCAGCACAGAATGTGCTGATGTCAGAAGTCAATAACATTATGTAAGAAGTCATAATAACATTTTCTCTTCATTGGATTTGTTCAAAGCACTTTCCTAAAATGCTTTCCCAGGTATTCCGTGAATTGCTCACTTGTGACCAAAAACCAATTTGCCAAAGTTAACCGGTAACAAATAAGGTTCTGTTCAGTCCAGTAGCTCAAATTAAAGTCGTTTCATTCACTGTTATTGTGGTTATGATTCATTAGCAACACAAACATAAAAATAAACAAAAAATAAAAACAATAAAAATACTGACTGTGTACGTCATGTGACTTTATTAGAGAACAATACACTGGGCAGGATTGAATAAACTGGATCAATCCGGATTGCTGTTTGCTGACCTCACTGATGGAACCGTTCTCCTCGTCTCCGCGTCCGGGTTGTCTTTTTCCCGTCAGAATCATGGAAAGTCCAAAATCACTGATGACACATGAGCCATCTGCTTTCACTAGCACATTCCTGCTGTTTAGATCCCGGTGGGACACGGCAGGTTTATAAACATCTAACAATAAGAGGAAGGAGGGGACAGTGTGTGTGTGTGTGTAATGGGAGGGGTGGGGTGATAAAAGACACAGATGAGAAAATCAGACGTCTGGATTGCAATGAAACTTCCACCAGAAGGCAGCAGAACCCACTTATGTATCTAGAACCACTAATACACAATAACCAACAATGAGATGCTGTCTAATTAATAGAGATTTTACCACAGCAAATTGCTGTTACACCTCAGGTTTAGATTATTGCTGTTTTTACCACAGAAAAAGATGTATTCAGTACATCTGTTTATTATTAATAATCGTCATAATTATACTGTCAGAAATAATGTTCATTAGCTGGATAATACTGTCACTTTTGTGTGTGTATTTGTGTGAGTCTCACCCCCTCTCTTTATCTCTGTGTGCAGGTAGGCCAACCCTCGCGTGACAGTCAGAGCCAACCGGCAACAGCTGAGCCAGTCCACAGCGCGTCTGTTCAGATACGTGCACAGAGAGCCCTGGGAGAAACAGAGCGTACAGTGGGGGTGTAAATCATACAGTAAATGAGAACACATCTCAGATACAGGAGAAACACAGCTGTGCGCTCAGCACCGCGGTACTACCTCAGGGACGCCGCCTGTCGCTACGTCAACCAGGCTTGAGGTTAGTTCAGAGGAAGTACATGCTGAGAGCTCCCAGTTATGAATAATTCAATAATTCTCAACTCAGTCAATAATCTCTCTTCTGTAAAATCGATGGTGTGGGTGTGTGTGCTGTGAGAACGAGGCTAAATGAGGACTCGTTGTGCTGTGACCGTTTCCGGTTATCGTCAACTAAAAGAATAAAACGGCAACAAAAAAACTGAGAGGACAATCACAGGAAGACAGTGCAAGAGTTTGTGTGATATCTGAAGACTTCAGTCTGCTGACCCGCCGTTCTGAAAAGTTCACATCCCTGAGGTCCCTAAATATAACCACAGAAGAAATGTAGCAAGAAAAGTAAAGAACAACATACAGGAAATATATGCAGACTCTATAAATGCAGCATGTATAAACTGTAGACTGTATATTAAATACTGGACATATCATTAGACACCTGTACTGTCCATACACCTTAACATAAACCTGTACTGTCCATACACCTTAACATACACCTGTATTGTAAATATACCTTAACATAGACCTGTACTTACATATACAGTAACGTATGCCTGTACTGTACATACACCTTAA
>JBAJNP010010650.1:0-16077 GCA_036877545.1 Yasuhikotakia modesta
CACACACACACACACACACACACACACACACACACACACACACACACACACACACACAGTAAATAACTGTGAGCTACACTCTTCAAATAACATCACATGCACCCCAGACAATCCCTTGAGTATCTTCTGAGCTGAGTCTTATTCTCCTTGACCAAGATTTACCAGCTAGAGCATCTAAACATGCAAACAGGGCCTGTACAGCTAAACACCCGTGTGGGCGAGAAGATCCCAAAACACATGACAGAAAACTTCATCCACCTGTCCTAAGACAAACCACTGAAGACGAGATGTTACAGAAACATGATGATGTGTGTCATAAAACACAGATCCAACTGCAGCTAACTCACCTAAACCAGCACATCACCTCACACAACTGACTGAGTTTTCAGGTCATCTTGGAATACTTTCTTACCACGCCAATACAATATTTTGCTGTAATATATATACATGCACACTGAGATGTTTGCCCTGGACATGGTTTATTCCAACAGTCACTGTTAAATGTCTCACATTGTTGTACATTTATGCATTTGGCAAACACTTTAATTCAAAGTGACTTACATTTAAGTCACACATTGGATCTGTATGTGTGTTTACCGGGACTCCAGCCACAACCTTTGTGCCACTAATGCGACGCTCTGCCAATCTTGCAAAACAGTCTGTCATCTGTCGCGACATCATTACAGAACTAACTGATCAGCTCATATTTGGCCATTTTAAGCCTCATTGACTGGTTAACAGAAATGCTAGTTTCCCTTTGTGTCAGTTGCTAAACTGACTAAACTGAATGAAAATATTTCAGAGAACATTGATGAGGAATAAAAATTTTCCATCAGGTATGATTCAATGTCACAAATGATTCATGAAGACTTCCAGAGTTGTCCAATAAAAGTAATAAAGATCAATCAAATAAATGAACTCAATATTTATCTAATGAGAGACAAACCGCTGAGCACAACCGTGAAGCTCAGCTTGACAGTGAGGATCAAACCCTAAATAATGAAAATCTGGGCATCACAGAAAGTTAAAAAACTCCTCACCAAACAGCAGATGATTGACAGCTGTCAAATATAATGTGAGTAACAGGGCAACGGTACAGGACTCACCTTTGACCCTCTCTCCGCGGTTTAGCTGGATCTCTCCCTCTCCTTGCGGCGTGTACGGTTTGACCACGATGAAGGTCCGGCCCGGTACGGCGCTGTAGAGTTTCCGTTTGGGGCCGCGGGCTCCTGAGAGTGTGCGCGAGGGCCCCGTGAGAGGAGGGCTGGGGTCTCGCTGGACCGTCCCCGGGCTGTAAACAAAAACATAGGTTACCGTGGTGATGCCCGGCAACTGGTAGCCAAATCCAGTGGTCACCGACATAGTCCTGTAAGCCGGAGAGAAGGCGGCGTGAGTGTGCGGTCTTCTCCGAGATATTCCCGAACCGGCCAGGGCTGTCAGGTGCGAGCGGCTCACTCCTGTCCTTCTACCCTCTCTCCTCTGCTCCTCTCTCCACCTCTCCTCTCCTTTCCTCCCTCTGAGCGCTCGCCACCCTCCCTCTCGCTCCCGTTAACGGCTGCCTGTCGCGAACGGTGCCGAGCGCTCGGGCTGCACTCGCCGCGAGTGGGGCATGTTCACTCCCCGTGGCTCGCACACACACACTCGCACACACACAAACGCTGTGACGCGGCTGCGCTCTGTTGCTGTCGCTGGGCTCGCGCGCTCCCACCCTCCCTCTGAACATTCTATCCGTACGCGGACAGTCGCCGACGACAACGCGCGGGCGCCAGGGGTCCGGATTGATTAGCGTGTGGGGGGGGTGGAGCACAACTCACCTCACCCCCCCAAAACAGCCCCAGACCCAAAAATGCACACATACACACACACACATACACACACACACATACACACACACACATTCTCCTAGTGCCGTAATCAACAGCCCCTCCCACTACGTCTCGCTCTCTGCCCTCCGAGTCCCCCCTCCCTTCCCACTCTTCCCAGAGCTCTCTCTCTCGCTCTCTCTCTCTCTCTCTGTCTCTGTCTCTCTGTCTGTCTCTCTCTCTCTCTCTCTCTGTCAGTGAGACAGCCCCTGAATGTTAATGCAGCTGCAGGCAGATTGGCTGTTTCTCTGCCTCTCTCATTCATCTCAAGCTTGTGCCATTCATTCCACACACACTCACACTCTCACACACACTCACACACGTCCTCTGAAAACAGTAACATCCTGCAGAGCCCGTACTAATGTTTCCTGTGGGGAACAAATTGAGAATTCACAGACATGAAAGCGAAACATACACGTGGAATTAACACTTAATATCACCTCACAGCACAGTTTTGTTTCCTGTGGCTGCTGTTTTCTGTCTGTACTGGTATTCAGCAAAAGTATTATGATGGTATTTCAGTCCAAAATCCTGTTTCATATTTGCAGACAAGTTTAACCAGACTATCTGCGCTGGTCCAGCACTGTAAACACAGAAACCTTTAAAGTTTCAAAGCAAACACGTCTTTGGGTTACAATAGACAATCAGCGCTGTTAGCATGTCACAAATAATGTTGTGCTATTGTTGCTTATGGAAAAAGGTTAAATGAAATGTAATTTTGCATTAGATTTGCACAGTTGCTGACAGTCACTCATAAACTATTGACCATAAACAAAGCAAAAACATTTTTACACATTTACAATCAACATCCAAACACACATTCACAAACTCCCCAGCTCTCTCTCTCTCTCTCTCTCTCTAAACATGGAGCTCAGTGATGGCTCTCCAATTACTGCAGTGGCAAAGAGCTGGACTGACTACAGAATGAAAATGCAGGGTAACGAGAGAAAGAGAGAGAGAGAAAGGGAGGGAGAGAGAGAAAGGGAGGGAGATGAATTTCAGGACGGACACTACAGGAAATAAAAAGACCTGAAAAAGACCATAAAGACTAGAAGGATGGAATACAAGTGAAATGAAAGAGGCAGAGGAGAGAAAAATGATAGACAGAGGTTGTGTGGAGGGAGGGAGAGAGATGGAGTCCTGTTGTCACGGTTTCTCAGTATTGATCAGTCAGAGGCACCACCAGATCGTAATAAACAGCAGAGAAAATCATCGGCGGCTCTGCAGTAATCTCACATTTCACACACATCAGTCATCATAAAACACACACACGCTCTCTGACACGTGTTCATTTCATTTAGCACATTTGTACAACCATAGTGCCTGAGGAACGACACTTCAGCGTGTGTGGATGGCGTTAACACACACTGATCTGAGACCTGTGTTGAACTCTGCACACGCATCAGTCACCTCAGGGACGAGGCTGCGTCTCAAACACTCAAAAGAGTCACTTTGGCAACCTACAAAATGTTAGTTAGAAAATGTTAAATCTCAAAGAATCCTAAAAGGTGCCTTTAGGTGCTCAAACAGGTGATATTTTTAAACTGTTAAATTTAACAACATTTGACTGAACGTGATGGAAGGTGGGATAACCTCAGCGCTGGGACTCTGTTCTGTGCGGTTCTGGAGCTTCTGTGGCTGTGATTCGTCAACACAGGAAACACTGACAACATCACATACAAACTTCATGCTTGTTAAACGTTACACCAGTTTTACAAGAACAACCCATGACAACAGAAACTTAAAATATAACTCTAATCATACTCTACATTTCAAAATGTCTACAAGCTGTACTGTATCTCTCTAATTCTACAGCCAAGCTCCTAAACGTCATCTTTTCTATAATCTAACCAACCCTAAAAACCCACAGTTGAGATACATGACCCCCTAAAAACCTCACACACACACACTCTTGTTGAAGGGTGTGATAAAGTGATATATCGTCTTTGTAGCTTCTCTCCTGAGCATCATCCAGTCTCCCTCCTTGGACACCAACTACACTTCAGTAACCCTGGCAACTGCCATCATGGAGAGATAAATTGAAAGCAACTGTCTTGATTCACCAGGTGCCAATGTCAACAATGAATCAGAGGGTCCCTTCTCTCTCTCTCTCTCTCTCTCTCTCTCTCTTTCTCTCTTTAGGTAATAGCAGCAGGACAGATGTGACTGATGGCTTGATCCAAAGATGGAGAAAAAGTGCTTGTGATGTTAAGAGCCGTTCAGAGCGACTTTAAACTAATTCACACAGACAATGACTGAGCATTAAACCATTATTATCTCAGGCTGTACATAGCTGGAGTCTCTATGTGCAGTTATGACATCATATTTAATGAAAGAAACATTATAATCCACACAAACATCACAGAGGCTGTAACTGGAGTCACTGGTGGGATGCGTCACATTGCTGGGGGGAACACATTTTGGTATTTGCATGACAGATTATTTACTGTAGCACACAGGGCTCCTAAGGTCACACTAAACGAACAGTGATGTCACTTCCTCTGTTTCAGCACAACAACACATTCAATGTGACTTTTTCTATTTTTAGCTCAGCTTTGACAGACGCAGAGGAACTGCGACTGTATCAGACGAAATGTTTTTATGTCGACTCGGCTGAAGAAGACCTCTGTCTTTATATCTGACAATGACAACAACACTGAAAAATGTTATCTGGAGAAAAAATGACCCTCAGAAATCCTGTGATATTTGTTAGAGATAAGAAACGATGTTCAGACCATCCGCAGAAACACAGAGATGCTTTAATAAGAGAGTAAGAGACAGAAATCAGTTAATATCATTTAAACAGTTATTTGCATAAGTGCATCATGGTAAAACTGTCTCTGTGGACAGACTAAGATAAAAGAATGAATTATGTCACATCTCTCTTTTTCATTCTCACTCATCTTTTAGGGGTTAATTGAGTGTAACAGAGTTAGTGTGAACAAGGACAAACCGTGTGTGTGTGTTTACTGGGTCATTTTATCCTCCCAGCATTTTTGAGGACACTGTTATCAACACAAAATTACTTTTTTGTCTTTCTCTTTGTTCGTATCTCATTTTGATCCATTTCATTCCTTCAGAAATGTTTGCTATGAGAGACAATCAGAGGAGAGACAGTGAAACTGTCAACATCATGTCCAGGTCATTAAAAAGATTAAAATGATCTTCTTGAGCAAATCTTTTAGTCATTCATTATTTCACCATGAACATAGTGCCACAATAAAAAGAAAATCTTTTTTGTCATTGTTCTCATTTCTTTTAGTTTCTCAGAAATTTCTCTTCCCTGGTTTTGGGCTGAAATGTGACCTGGACATGTTATTGACAGACCCTGTGAGAATCACACAGCTAGATGTACAAAAAAGGTCAGAGATTAGAAGAGATCTCAGACGAATGCTTGTAAACTGTGGCTTTAACAAACTTTAACATTTTTTTTAATGAGGTGTATCAGACAACGGTTCAGTGTTTAAGTCAAACTTGCCACTGACCAGAAGTTTGGCTTTATTAGAGACCAAACTAAGCCAACAGGAGTGCTGAAGATGACATCATGCTTGAGCACAGCCAATAGGAGACCAGCGGCTGAACTCATCCAATCCCAGCCCTCCGTTCTGTGGACGAGAGGCGGGGTGTATCAGGTCTGCATGTCCTGAGGGTGGAATTCATCACAGGAAGCTTTAGACTGAGAGAGAACTGCTTCAGAGTGACATCTCATTTACCTGCCCTGCACAAACAAAATGGATTCCCTTTTCATCAATAAATCACCCCTCCCACGACCCTTTCTCTCTCTCTAAACGCCGCTCATAAATCGGTAAAGTAATGAAACAGTAGAAATGAGGTAAGGTCCACATTTAGGTGTCTTAGATGGAAGCCAGACACACGTTAATGATGAGTGATGAGTTTTCTGCAGCCTTCAGTCACGTCGGCCTCCTTCAACACATTTATAATAATATTTCTCTGTTCATTTTTACAGGAAGGTAAACTCACACTTCATTGTGCCTGTGCTGGAAAACCGCTACACACGTTCAGCACTTTATAAGGTTATATTTCTGCGTACAGGGATGAAAAGGCTAAATAAACAGCCCAGATCGCTACGGCTGTTGTCAGCTCTCAATATCCTTATCAAATTCAACAGATCCCCCTGCAGAACAGAGCAGAGATCTGTAACGTGCATGTCTTTACTCATAAAATGCCATTTGAAGAACAATCTTAGAGGTGTTATTTTTACACACTTTCTCCAACGGACTTTATCGGGTCTCTATCAATGTACGGCGACATAAAGTGAAGCCACCATAATGTTCAAGGTTACATCTTTTTACAGATATTAGCTAATATAAATATTTGATCATTTCAATATTTCATTAATATACGCTCTCATTTTATTAAACATATCTTATTAATATCACTTTGATGTCTGACATATTTCACAAGACTGGGGAACGAGTGTGTGGTATTAGCTGCTGAATATTTGAGAAAAAGAGAGACGGGGTAATTCAACATCCTGTGGGTGTGGCCAACAAAAAGTTTAACTCATAAACTGAAGCAGCTAAACCTGTTGTGCTGAACGAGCACCAAGCAGATTCAGAGACACCAGTGATGACCCCTGTGAGGCATTAACACTCATGTTTGCCCTCTGATATTGTTTCTTTTCTACGGTTGTCTTCTGAACACCCGGTGACCTCCGCTCATCCAAGCCACTTGGAAAATGTTTGAAACAACGTGTCACGGCTTCACCTCTGACCCCGAACAGGAAGTGAGTGTCCAGCACTGACCACACAAGTACAGCCGTAATTACACACTCTCCTGGTCACCACAGTAACCCCAGGGAGTGACAGGTGGACACAGTCAGAGAGAGAGTGAGAGAGTGAGAACTGACCTTAAGGACCGCAGCTTTGGCCTCATTCCTGTTTGTGTCATTTTACATATTTAACACAAACACACAGCTATACACACACACACACACACACACACACGTGCTCAGGATGTCAGGAAGTGCTGACAGATGGACAACTAGGACAGAACGCAGCAAACCCCCCCAGGACCACAACACAAGAGTTAAACAGAGCCTAAAGTGTTGTTTAGAAGTTGTAGAACATCACACCTGCTGATTAGTTTTGTCTTGTTTCCAACTTTGCAAACAAAGACAATCTTTGTGTTTATGTCTCTGGAAAGTGGCCATGTTTCGTCTTACTATAACACTGTGCTATGATGTCCTGAGCCATTACAAACAGTTTTAATGACTGATAACACAGATATTGCCTCTATAACCTAGTAAGCTGCCTACCTAGACAATATTTCAGACCCTACAGGCAAACTCCCACCATAAAGCTTTTCATAACTATGCTGGTTTTGTTTCCTGACCCGGGCGTTACATTAGGCGTCAACGGTGAGCCAAACAAAAGTTGTATTTATTGTGGTCTGAATAATTTGGTGCCACAAATGATGGCCGTGTTGTGACCCAAAAAGTTACGAATCATAGTGAAGAACAAACAACTGATAAAAATAGTTTAGTCCAAATCAAACTGAACAACAATTCTCAATATCACGACAAAGCTACGTACACTTTGCTAGCATGCTAACATAATGCCTCCACTGGAGTCTATCATGAGTCGCTCGGTGCCGTTTTGTGTGGCATGTAATAATCACAGGTCCATTTCAGAAGAGCGTTTCAGATGGCAGAAAAATTACACCTGCCCTAAAAGACAGCCAGTTATTACATCAGCGTCAGCTGCAACACACACACAAACTCCCAACAGCCACAAACCTCTGCTGTCGCTCACAATATCACTTACACTGGGAGCAACATTAAGAGATTGCGTTTCATATTTCACTACATGAATCTGATGGGCTTTTCTGTGTGCATTTGAAAGAGACACACGATTATAAAGTGCTGCGTCTATCTCTCTCTCAAAATCTGTCAGTCTTCTCTCTGTCATATGAAAAACAATATGAGATTCACAGCAATACTGCAGTCAAATCTAATAAGATACGTTTGAGTTCAGACAGAGCAGCTAATTCCTGTTGGTTGGACTCTGTGACTGCTGCAAAATCTTAATGTTTTAAAGATTTAATGACTGAGATTTAAAAGAAGCAAACGAGGATTAAATGTCACTCTGTGAGGCTGTGGCAGATTATAGTGAGGCGAGGATTTAACATGCTGGTGAATGAACAGAGGAACGTAAAATCTCATTTATTTAAGGTCTTAATGTGCTTGTGATACAACACAACATGTCTTTTTTCTTTATAAATAAAACAGATCTGTATTCATAACGGTTAAATCCTGTATGTGAACGTTAATTAAACAGATAACAAAACTGAACAGTGAGTTTGTTTTATCAATGTCAGTTGTGTCATTGTTTGACCTCTGCTGTGAGGATCGACACGTCATGCATGTGTCGCGAGTTTTAATGAACCATTTATCATTTGGTAGTTCTGTTAATAGAGAAACGACTTATCGCCAGACACAGACCCAATCTGCTGACTCCTACCACAGCTCTGCACTGATCTGGGATCTGTGAGATGGATATAAACGTGAGGATAAAGAACTGAAAGCACTACACACCAATTCCTAGATTCCTAGAACAAAAAAATGTGACATTTTGTAAACAAACACAGAGGGTGCGAGTATAACGTCATTAACATCAGAAACCTGAGAGAGAGTTTTTCTGTGTGGACAGAACCCTCAGGTTTGTGGATCTGTGATGCTCACCTGAGGCGTCCGCGGCTGTGAGAGTGCGTGAGGGGCGCGTGTCTGCGGATCGCGTGCTCCTCGCCGACACGCTGCAGGGAGGGTGAGCGAGAGTGTGAGGAGAGAGAGCTGGCCGTGCTGTGCAAGCTGCCGTCCGCCGGGGCTTCTAGTGAACGAGCCAGAGGAGGCAGACTCCTCAGGGATGGTACCGGGGAGTGGACCGTGCCGATGTCAGCCACGTTATTCAGATTGTTGTCGGAGGCGGAGCGAGGCAGCAAGCGTGATGATGTCAGAGTCTCGCCTCCAGTCACGCGCCGGCGGTTTGTGTAGGAGGGCGTTTCCCTGAAAGGCACTGGAGAAAAGGAAACGCAGGTGTCAACATAAGGACATGGAACGAGAGGCCGTACGTGACAAAGTGTTAGGTAGAATTAGCATAATTTATAAACGAAGGGTACAGAAGTCTCATTGGCATTCACAGAGGTAAACAAAAGATGTACTTGAATTACAAAGCACCGCATCTATAATTTATTAGCAAAACACACTTTTGACCGCAGACACACCGGTCATTTGCTTGAGACGTGGTCTGTCACGTTTCTGCACACCGCTGTCACAAATCTCTGCTGAATGGCTTGGTGAGCATTTTTTTGTGTAGCTGTATTTTGAGTTTTGAAGGACAAGTGTCTTCGGTGACTGATCTTAAGTGAAGGTGTGATCTTATGCGTTCAAGGCTAGTCTCTCCAAAATTGCCTAGCTAACATTCCTAAACTAAATACCACAAAAGTCAGATTCTCACTTCAAAGAAAATAACTAGAGCAGAACAAAGTCCCTCATTTACACAAGACGACACTAGATGGCAATATTTCACCTCTCCTGAATGCACATATGACTCTACTGTCACTGATTCAAAGCCTAAATGCAGTTTAAAATGCACACTGCCATGCATATCACGGTCAACAGAGTTCATGTGACTCAATGACAACCATATTTAATGAGAGAAAGACAGGCAGATTAAAAGAACACTGTCGTCCTGACATATGGTGAGCTGTCTGTCTCATAGCCCATTCTCTCTCATCTCTCATGTAAATGAAGTATTGATCAAACCACTGTACCTGTCACCTGATCAGCTCCCAGCCAATCAGAACGGAGAGTGAAAACAAGAACCAATTTCTTAACACCCTCTAGGCTACATGGACAATTGCTAGTTAACCCGTTCTAACACAAAAATAATCATATATAATGGGCATGAGGTCTTTCACGTCTCATGTCAGCGTTTTAACAAGTACTGAGAGGAAGACCTTTCATTCCTCTTCATGTTTTGAACAAAATGTTGGACTAATGAGGCAGCCTTGTGTTTTGAACTATTAAATCAACATAAATCAAAATGAACTGTATTTTCTACTTCCCGTTACTCAAATCAGAAATCTGGCTAAGAAATGTTTCAATAGTTTCATCCAGAGAAGAAACAAAAAATCAAATAAATGCCACTTAAGACGGGCGGTTTGTTTGGTCAGTGTAAATACTGGGCTGTGCCCGTCTGCCTGTTTAAATCCTTCTGCTCCTCTGCTCATCCATTTAGAGTGAAAAGGCCAACTGTCCAATCCCACATGAGGGCCGTTCGCTCACTCGATTTCTCTCTTTCCGTGACTGATGGAAAGAAAATGAGAGAAGAGAGAAAGGGAGAAAAATGGACACACATACTGACTAAAGACAAAGTGTGCAAGCTTGAAAAATAATGACAACACCAGCTAGATGGTGAGTTCTACAGCTGGTTCTGATTTCATTGTGTGTGTGTGTGTGTGAGTGTGTGTTTAAGCACTCCATCCTTCATCGAGGTCACACCGTTCTGATGAGATATCAGAGCCCGCGGCTGCACTCCTATTGGCTGAAATCAAACTCCCAACACCTGCTGAGCCTCTGGGATTAACCTCGATCCGTCGCCATGACAATGGTACCCGCACTAATGGCTATGATCCATTACGCTAGCCCGACAACCGGCTGCTATTCCCCTCCAGAACCAGCCTCAGCGCCGACGCCAGCGAGAGGAAAGATAAGTGACTCTCATTCCCCCAAACGTCGCACACTCACAAACACATAAATGGCCGCCTCAGTCTGGGTTCCTGTCGCGTTCCTCCACAGTTGTGGGAATTCAAACATCAGCTAGCATCACACTGACGTCAGGCGAGATGCTTACCGACATCTGAAGCTTTGTGAGTCTTGATAATTTCTGCCAGGTCAAAATTTCCAGCTATTATAGCCACCTAGAGACAGAAAGAACAAACACAAAAGTAGGGACACAGATTTATAAAACAGTTTACATTGTCTGCTGTTTACATTAAAAGGGTTTGTGTAAGAAAATATCAAAGCGCAGGGAAGAAAACAGTGAGACATTAAACACAGTCAGTGCGATTAAAACATGTCCATGATAAAATCATGTTTCTTTAATATCGTAAAAAATTACCATCATGGTAGCTGGTGTTCTTTTGAAGTAAACTACAGTACCATATACTGTAATTTTCATGCTATTTAAAGATGGTTAGCAAAGTGGAATGCAATATTGAATATTCATATTCATAACTCTGTGTTACTCTCGTTTACTGTGTATAAATGAGGACTCATTACGTTTCCCTCACTGAAACTGAATTACAGCAGCTGTCACACATTCTCATGCTGCTTTATGCAGCTGTGAGAACTTTCATTCCTCCTGCATAAGTACAAATAAATTAACTCTCAACTACGCAGAAAACCTGTGTCGCTGAAAAGCTCTTGTCTGCTGACAGAAATCTCCACAATTAAAACATTAAAATCTGACAACAACGGTATCGTAAATTTAGCTTTGAGGTCAAAGAACACAAACGCTCTTCAGGCCGAACATCTAACCTGCAGGCTGGTTTAGGGTAAACAATGTTTCACCCTAAATTGGTTCTTTCAACTGTAGGGCGGGACTACAGCCACAAATTTAGATTTCATTCATTTGTATACAGTTGGTTTATTCGGCCCGTGTCACCCATGTTACATGCAAATGAAGGAATTTAAACTAGTTTTCAGATACTAGCTTTGAAGGCAGGATTTGTTTTGTTGGTGAAATAATTCAGCTACAGATTTTGAGCTGAATTCCAATTTGCATAACCTGTGAAAACCTTCACCAAACGACATCGTGTTGAGATTAGTTTGTCATTTTATGGTACTATGTTCAACACACTCCAGTCACCAAGTACATACTTCTGCAGTGTAGTATGCGTGTATGTGAATTGGGATGCAGCCTGAAGAAAGCAAAGCCCTGGAGTAAATTTAGGAGACGCATTATTTGCTGTCTGAAACTCTAAATGATCCAAGAACATTAGTATTAACATTAGTAGGATATTTTTTTAACATTGTCATAAGTTTCTTATTCAATTTTATTTTAAAAACTTCACAGAATTATTGTTTGAATAATGTTCCTTTAACCCAAAAGTAACATTTATACAAACATAAAAAAAGTTTTTTTAATGTTCCCATAATGTTTTAATTACCTAATGAAAACAGACGTACAGACTAACTTGTTGTTACCTGGAAGGCAGTTTGGCTGTTGTAGTTTTTTATCTCTTTGTTTGCCCCTCTGAACAGTAACACTCTTGCACAGCTGTCCTGCAGAGAGAAAGCATCTCTTACAAGCATTTGTGACCATTTGTGAAGTTTTGGAATGTGATGTGTGTGTGTGTGTGTGTGTGTGTGTGTGTGTGTGTGTGCGCGTGTTTCACAACAACAAAAATGACACAACTGGTACTCCAATGGGACCAATTAGCTCACCAGCTTGTATGGAGGAGAGCTAGGAGAGAGAGAGCGAGATAATAGCAATGGTTCTCTACAGACACCTGACACACAGAGTGTTTAGAAGGTCATCACAGCATCTGGCTGTGAAACATCACTCTCTCTCTCTCTCTCTCTCTCTCTCTCTCTCTGTGTGTGTAGACAGATTTGACAGCCCATCACACATACACACACACACACACACACTCTTGTACTGTACGCTTTCTCACACAGTCATGACACAGCTGGGACTGGTGTCCTACTTCTCTCACAGTGGTGTAATGAAACATCACAGTGTCTCTTGGCCCAGTAACACCTTTAGTGGAACCAGTGTGCTAACATTTAATTACACCTCTCTCTCTCTCTCTCTCTCTCACTCTCTCTCTCTCACACACACACACACACACACACACACACACACACTGACAGATAATCATTTGTTTTACAAATATTAACCCCTTTTCACTTTAACGGTTACCAATTCTTTATGTTGTCAACCTAATAGTTCCTTTGGGTGGTGCGAGTCTCTAACCACAACAGCCCCACAGCCTCACTACACCAGTGTGCCTTTATAAGAAAACAACAACGCTGGCAGATAATAGTGTACATTTTGATTACTGTATCAAAGAGCACAAATAAAACAACAACACAAACTGCACTGCATTGTGGGTAAAACGTATGATGATAGTATGTTATTGTGAAAAGATTCAATGTGTCACACAGTGGATAGCATTGCTCTGTATGTGTTTAATGTTACAGCTCTGTGCAAAAATCAATATGTGATTTCGACTACAGACTGAATTAACAGAGCTATGATTGAGCCAGCTCTCTCTCTCTCTCTCTCTTTCTTTCTGCTCCGATCTGCTCATCTTGCCAGCCTGAACATCACAGCCCAAAACACCAGAGGAATTATCCAAACAGTCTAAATCTGCAGAAACTGACGGATGAGCATCAACGCTACAGTCACTGTGGCCTTTAACAGCAGCGTTACATCTGACCCGGTCCCAGTCCAGCGCGGTTCTGATCACCAGAGCGCTGGACACAATATGTGACCTCTAGTGGTGAAACTTCAGAAGAGCAGACAGGTCTGTTTTTTCACAACCAGACTCAAACAGATTTATGAGCTCTGATACAGTAACAGAGATCTGATGTGAAGAAACACATCAGATCTCTGTTTTCTTTATTAATCATTAACATTTACATCAGAAACGTGTGATGAAAATGATGAACTCTTTCTCAATGAAGATGTTTTTCATGCAGAACATTATATATGTCTTTAAAATGGTTTTTAGATTTAATTTTCTTTAATGACATATGACTCTCTCTCTCTCACACACACACACACACACACACAGAAATCTTACAGGCCCAGTTATTTCCTGCCCAATTGTTTCATTCTGAATCATGTTTCACCCCATTCAGGTGGTCCTCTCTTTCTCTCTCTCCCCTTCCCCTCATCGTTCTTTCACCACTTCACACCTAATCACTCTTCCATCAAAGCTCTGATGGTTTTCTCTTCAGTAATGTGTCTCTCCTCATACTCCTCATACTCGTGGGTCCTCAGAAAGTCTCTTTGTGGAAATCGATTCACTCTTAACATCTCCTCTGAGCCCTGCTAAACATCCCAGAGAGTCCTTACAGCTCACACACACACACTCTGGGATAACACAGATCATCAGGTTTGTACATTAACCTGTCAATTAAAGCGTCAGTCAGGCAGAATAAGATCTACTAATCGTTTCTCCTAAATTGTGATGCTAATAATATCATTTGCATTGAAACATTTTTTGTGTTTAACTTTTACAAAGTTAACACATACGTTCTGTAAACACCAATGACCCCGTAACTCAACCGAGCTCAGAATCTGTTTGTAAGTGCCTGAGGTCAGACTGGATTCTACATCAGTGAAGGTCAGCGGTAGTTTAATCTCATTACACTCACCTGAATACAGATATAACTTGTGTGTGTGTGACTGCATGAACAATCTGAATTGTTGTTTGCACACATTAAAGCTGTGAGTGACAATAATTACACATCCTGAAACCACAGACGTTTATGTGCATATGTGGCACACACACGCTTTTCAGGTAAACCTGGTTTAAGAAGGTAAATATGATTGTGGGGTGTATTTGTGGGTCAGTCATAAGTGTGTGTGTGTGTGTGTTACCTGGTTATAGAGCGCACACACGTGCAGGGCAGTGTTTCCAGAAGCATTCTGAGCGCTCATGTCTGCTCCGTAGAACAGCAAATGTTCTAGATGCTGAACGTGTCCATGACGACATGCCTGACGACACACACACACACACTTTTAGTTAGTGTAGTTGGTTTCATTTTCCACTCACATCCATTTGTAATCCACAGAGCTAAAAATCACGATGATGAGCAGAACAACAGCTCCTGCCACACACACACACACACACACACACACACACCTAGCTCTGACTCTCACACAATCTGATGTGAAATGAGCAGAAAGAGGAGAATTGTTTGTCTTTGTTTGGTGTTATCAATGTCACTTTTCTTTCCACCATAATCAAAACATGTTCCGGCTGCATGCTAATGAGCGCAGAATGTAGAAAAACGTTTAAACGCTGTCAGACGGAGAGAGAGCGTGAGAGAAGGAGAGAGAGCAATGCATTCTGGGATAGCCTTCTCCGTTCCAAACACGCAAGCTGCATTATAATGAGGTCCAGACAAGACACCCTAGAAGGCAGAAAAGTGTTGCTACCTAGTGATTGAAACAGCGCCCGTGTGGGGAAGAGAGAAACAGACCGAATGTGTTTAAGTTCTCATTTAGTTTGGCTAGACATGGAAAAAAAACGTGGAATAAGATGCAGGTGTCCACTGGGTTAGAACATTAGAAAGAAACAAGACTGAATGTTTTCAAATTCTCATTTAGTTTAATAAACACGTCCCTTAAACACAAAGACACATAAACTGACAGCTAAACAGAACAGGTACAGTTTTAAAACAGCTGCCCCCCCACAAACAAACACACACAAACGCACACACACACACAAAAACAAACACACACATTTGGCATTTGTTTGGGTTGCCAAAGGGTCTCTTTAAACACAGGTCAGGTCAACAAGATGAGAACACAGAATGAAGAGAAAGAGGTGCAAAAATCAAAAATCAATGTTACGCAAGGAAAGTGCCACATATTCACACACACACACACACACACACACACACACACACACACACACACACACACACACACAACAACTGTTTATGTATATGAGAACTGTTTCTCTGCCATACTGTAAGTTTGTGTGTGTGTGTGTGTGTGTGTGTTTGTTTGTCAGGTATAGGTGACAGAGTTTAATAGTTTGTCTGTCACATTTTCGGCCTGATCTCATTTTGGGAATGAGCCGCAGGTTATACACAGTAAACACACGGCAACAACACAGCTGTGTGCAAACACACACACACACACTCCTATCTGACCCATCAGCTGTGTCCCCCTCAGGGCATCCATCCATCCCTCCAACAGTCCAGATGTCAGACTCTGTCTCAGCTGTTCTCATGAGCATGAGTGGATAACGTCTCTCTCTCTCTCTCTCTCTCTCTCTCTCTCTCTCTCTGTCAAAGTAAATCTACATTTCAAGCTACATTTTCTTACAGGGCAGCAGAGGAAACAGCATTTTAATGTTTCTGATGTTTCACAAATGCCTGAGGGACAGATGACAGACCAAAGGAGACCAACGTAACATCCTCACACTCTATACTGTACTGAACTATACT
>JBAJNP010010652.1:0-16073 GCA_036877545.1 Yasuhikotakia modesta
GTGTCTGTCTGTGTATGTGTGTGGGTGCCTGTCTGTGTGTGCATGTGTATGCATGTGTGTGTCTGTGTTTGAGATGTAAATCTGTAGTCGGAGGGCAGAAAGGATTCAGTGCAGTTAATGTTTCTTCAAGGTCACTGGTGTCTGTTTGCTTTACAAAACACCAGTCACATCAAATTCCCATCATTTGTATGAATTCATGTGTGTCCCTTTTTCTGTTCCTTCTGCTCTGTCATGCCTGTGGTTATACTGAAGTTATTCTGTGCTTTCAGGTGATGCACGCAGATTAGAGACAGTATTAGAGTCCATACAGAAGAACATTCACTCCTCCTCTCATATCTTCAAGCTGGCGCAGGATGCCTTTAAGATTGCCACTCTGATGGACAGCTTACCTGACATCACGCTGCTGAAGGTTTCCCTGGAGCTGGGTCTTCAGGTACCATCATCTCCACAGACTGCTCCCTCACGGTTCACAGCTGGTCTGTAACCCTCTCTGCTGTTGCAGGTGATGCGCATGACGCTGTCCACCTTAAACTGGAGGAGACGAGAGATGGTGAGATGGCTGGTCACGTGTGCCACAGAAGTTGGTAAGTTTGAAGCACTCTGCTGTAAAAACTTGTTTCTTATTATATATAATAATCACGTGTGTGTGTTTTCAGGGGTCTACGCTCTGGACAGCATCATGCAGAGCTGGTTCACCCTCTTCACGCCCACAGAGGCCACCAGCATCGTGGCCACGACCGTCATGTCCAACAGCACCATTGTGCGGCTACACCTGGACTGTCACCAGCAGGAGAACTTAGCGAGCAGCGCGCGGACGTTAGCCCTGCAGTGCGCCATGAAGGACCCTCAGAACTGCGCCCTGTCAGCCCTCACGCTCTGCGAGAAGGATCACATCGCCTTCGAGACGGCGTACCAGATCGTGTTGGACGCGGCCGCCACAGGCATGAGCTACACGCAGCTCTTCACCATCGCGCGGTACATGGAACACCGCGGTTACCCCATGCGGGCTTACAAACTGGCCACTCTCGCCATGGCTCACTTGAACCTGAGCTACAACCAGGACACACACCCGGCCATCAGCGACGTGCTGTGGGCGTCTGCGCTCAGCCACTCGCTGGGCAAAAACGAGCTGGCTGCCATCATCCCCCTAGTTGTAAAAAGCGTTAAATGCGCCACCGTGCTGTCGGACATTTTGCGACGCTGCACGTTGACCACGCCCGGCATGGTGGCACTGCACAGCCGCAGGAATTCTGGGAAATTGATGTCATTAGACAAAGCCCCATTAAGACAGCTCTTAGATGCCACGATTGGCGCGTACATCAACACAACGCACTCGCGGCTAACGCACATCAGTCCTCGACACTATAGTGAGTTTATCGAGTTCCTCAGCAAAGCCAGAGAAACTTTCCTCATGGCTCATGACGGACACATCCAGTTCACACAGTTCATAGACAATCTGAAACAGATATACAAAGGCAAAAAGAAACTCATGATGCTAGTCCGAGAGCGTTTTGGCTAGCACCTTTGTTTTACGTGAGTCCTTTGTATCGTTTCTAAGTTAATAACAAACAAATTCTCCATGGAAGAAGAAAAAATGCAAACGTGACAAAAAACAATAGAAACCACACCGGTGTTACGTGTGTATAGACTTCAGTTCACACAAAAAACAAAAAAAAACAAAAAAAGGAATGTTGTCATTTTGTGTGAGTTTGTGTGTTTGCTCTTTATTTGTATGAAAGCGTGTGAAGGTTTTGTTTACACACTGAGTAGATGTTGTCCAGTGGTGTAAGTCCACACAGCCCTCCAATTCTCTCTGCTAACATCCACAGCCTCAAAGTGAAGAATTATGGCTTTAAACCAAACAACACCTCCATCCTAAGTGACAAGTACCTCATATGACTTCAGCTTTACTCCTCTTGAACCAGTCACACATCACCAGTGAACTAAAGAAGTGTTAGAAACCACAAACTTTCAGCAGTTTGGGACGTCTTCAGTTCCTTTAAATTTCTTTCAGTTTAGCAGACTAACTGCAGGTCTGTGCTGTGCTGTTTTGTTTAGCAGCATGTCACGAACACGCTTCAAACTCATCGTGTTTGCGCTTGTGGAAACTTAGCGACTGTTGACACATTCTCAGGGATTTCTATTTGAAAACAAAAAAAGAAAAAAATGGTGGTGAACACACAAGAATGAGAGCATTTTATTGTACTGTATATATGATAGTATATGTCTGAATATTGAAAAATGTATACGTTAATTTATAAAAAGATATTCTATGTAATGAAAATACTTGAAGCTGCAGTACCTGGTTTAAAACGAAACATATCAGTGGGAATAAACATGGGCCTCGGCTTGTGTTCAGAATGAAATACTTGCACTGCTTACTGCAAAGTGTGTACTGTACACTGCATTCTTCAGCTTTCAACAGCACATGAAACGTTTATTTTTGTTTTTAATTTGGTGCGAAAATGTCATTTTGGTTTCTTTATGAGTTGAAAGTGAGTTGAGACAGTGGGGGATTTATCATACTGCTAATGGAAGGGTGAGTGCATTGCATTGTGGGATACATTATCACATGCTTTGTGCTCAAAGCATGCTGTGCACAGTATACATACTATGTACTGCAGCTGCAGTGAGAATAGCATGGAAGTATTCTGTTGTGAACACGTCCGGCGCTGTCGAGCTGAATGAGGCAGTGAGTCTGTGTTCTGGGTATCTATGCAGACTCACCTATGATGCACGACCCAATCGGTCTGTAACTGAACCACAAGTGGGTCAGGAAGTTTAGCATAGAGTCAGCCGTACAGGACAGTGGTTTGAACGGACATCCACTTATACAGGAAGCCTTAGCATTAAAAATTGGGAATGCAAGAACCAGGCCAACGTGCCTCAAAACGCCTAGAAATGTAGATTCAACAGAATCAGTGTTAACAGAGATGAGGAGAGAGATGGTCAGAAGATGCTCTTGTTTCTCAAGAATCCTCTCATGTTATGCACAATAACATCTGAAGTTTGTGCAGGACAGAAAGTTGCTGCGCAGGTCTGACTGTTCCAACGCTTTTTAAATATGTTTGTGTTTTTCTTGTTTGTTTTCTTTGTGTTGTTCCCGTAGGATTTCTCAACGAAACAAAACGCCTTTTTTCTTGCCTTGTCTTAACGCTTTAAAATAACCAAACTGGAGTTCTAACTACCAAACTTGTTCATTGAAATGAAAGCCAACTGTCTCTGGTTACAACTGTCCTGTCGTTTTAGCGGTTTGAGTGGTTCTGTATTTTGTGCTTTAAAAAGCAGTTTTTCTTTGTTTTTTGGAGAACTGTTGTTGAGTGTCCCCTTCCTTAGAAGTTTGTCTGGAGCTCTTTTCATTCGTTTAGAAACTGAAATATGATTTTCTTCATTTTATTTATTATGAGAGGTAAATGATTGTATTTTACCCATGTAAACATGCTCATGAAGTTGAATTTAAGATTTGATACACCAATATCAATTTATTTATGTAACTAAATCACTGTTTTATAAACTTGTTAATGATTCAACTTTTGTTTTAATTAAATTAGTTTTTTGAGATGAAGAAACTGGTTGTTTGTGTGACACGATGTCTCTCACGCTACACCTCACATCTCTCATTGAAGGAAAGGGTTAAATCATTTTGTGTATCTGGTTACTTCTGTTGTGGTGAGGTAGATCAGCTCAGTTGTGTTTGGCAGGTCCACACAGACTCTTGTCCCAACAGGAAATGGAGGAAGTGACAACATTGAGAGGATCTGAGTGATCAGACACTCGGTTCTTTCACAGGAAGACTTACATGCCACTGAGTGAGTCTGAATGCTGCTGTTAGGTGAGAGTTTCTGCTAGTGAAACGCTTTAAACAGCATCACACATGTGAATCATTCTTTGTGTATTTTGTGCAGTTAACCTGAGACACAAAAGCATTAAAAACTGAACAAAATTATATTCAACCATCAAACAGCTTCTCAAACTACTGAAAACTGAAGTTTTGATAGGACAGAGATTCAGATTGTTTGCTTTGTGTTTCAGAAACAGCAGATCTGCTGTTTTCTCTGTTTATCAGCAGAATGGACAGATGGGAGGAAGACCTGCACTGACCAGTTCACTCTCTCAGCGTTCCTGGAGCACAGATGCAGTCAGTCCAGGACGGATCACTGCAGCCGGCTGTCAGAGCCTCAGAACAACCTGCGTTAATATTAGTGAGTATCTCTGCCAAAGCAGACAGGAGACAAAACAAACTCAAGTTTTGTGACTTTATCCCTCCTGATACAACATACCACTGATCCAAAGAAAGAAATGAAAGTTCACAGTGCATGTGGTGATTGAAGCTGTGGTGAGGTGCAATGCATTGTGGGATAGCAGTTCTCTGAACCGCTGGATGAACTGATGTCACATCTGTCGTGTTGTGATGTTCACTTCCTCTCTGGCAGGAAGTGGTGTTTGTAACTGTGCTCTGCTGTCAAGTGTTGCTAGCACAGATATTTAGTTCTGCTAACTTTGATCCTTTATCCCATGACAGCCAGATTTCAAACACTGCAGTTCCAGCCATCCGGACGGGACCTTTCTCAGCCCAAACAGGATGTAGAATCACTAACACAATGACTCAGTCACAGCCTCCGGTTCTGGTGCTCACAATTCCACACAAAACCTTTTAAATATTCCCTAAAAATTGTGTTTTCCATCCTATATATATATCTTAATATATTGGACAAGGTCCACAGTTTTTAAGGCTTTATATGCAGTTACATATATAACTTTTATTGTCACATCATATTAGCTTTAATATCATTTCAGTTTGGTGTTCATGGATGTTGCAAGTGTTGTCTTGTCCCTGGTGATCTAACTTCTAAATATAAAAACTGGCAATTTATTAAAAACATTTAAAAAAAACATATAAAAAAACATTTTGATCAATCTGATTCAAATATTTCTAACAAAACATGTTTAATGAGTCTTTTTCCATGAAGCTTTCTTCATCTTTTTAACTACCACACACTGAATGACATCCTTCCCTTATGGAAATGACATCATTCTGGAGGGAGAGCAACAGTGAAACATCTGTAAGTATGAGTGAATGATCATGATTTGTGTTTTCTTTGCTTTCCGATCTGATCACATTGAAACAACATTACAGCAAGAACAGTTTGTCTGTAGAACATGGACAGGTTCTGTGTGGAACCTCTCTGCTGGTGTGTTGGTGTTGCTATGAGGTTGCTAGGGTAAGATAATCGCAGAGTAATAACATCCAGCGGATAAATTGATATGCATTTGGTTAAAATGTTCATTTTGCTAAAGATTCACTCACTCATACTGACTCCTTTAATTTCAGGCTGATATTGTACAGATTTGTCTCTTTAATGGAGCTTTTCACAGATTAATGTTATTATATGTACTTTCATTAACACCTTGAGGGGTTCACGTAAATCATATTAATGCATTTTACATGTTAATAAGTGTGTGTGTGTGTGTGTGTGTGTGTGAGAGAGAGAGAGAGACAGTTTTGAGTTTCGTGTCACGGGACACTGAAATAATCTGTTGGATGTCAGAGGGCTGTGTGAGATTACATTATCCACACTGCAGCTTTGGAGAAAGTGCAGGACAGCACATGCTGTGATAACACACACTCACCTGAGTGAGGGTGTCCTTCAGAGATAGGACCCTTATAATCCATCTGCTTCCCCCAGAGAACATCAGAAATGCCCCGTTAATTCATGCATCAGGCTTACAGTGACACTATCTCAGAGTCCTGTAACACACACAGTAAATAGATTTATTTAATTCATTAAGCTACTGAACAAGCGCTAATATTCACTTGAAAAAGTGGAGCCCTCTGGATTTGATCTTGAGATTGTCCTGCACACCGCAGACAGTTTCCCTCACCGCTCAGTAAAACAGATCTCAGAAGATTCATAATAGATGAAGAAGAATCGAGGCCATTAATAAAAGTGAAACTTCATTTAGGCGGCAGAAATTCAGAAAGATTTTGCTCCAGTGCTTTTATTGTATTTAAAGAGGATTTAATTAATGTCCTTCATCAGTGAAACTCTAAAATACCTTGACAGAGCAAGTGATTATGAGAATGAGTGATTTATATGTAGCGATATATGAGGGAATAGATTCAAACATTACGTTTGTTACGTTCCTCCACAGGTGAGCGACTCGTAACAGATGCTGAGATGCTGCAGGAAGTTCTCAGGCTTTCTTGTCGGACGGCTGAAGAGGTGAACACATCACAGATCTGATGAGGTGACAGGATAAGCAGAATAAAACCCAATAAAAGTAGATGTATTATTTAGTTACATAAAATTTGGTCTTTATCTTCCAGTAAAATAACCAGCATCTAATATTTTATCATATTTGATCCATTGTTTGTAGATCTGGGTACATTAGATCAGTAATTTATCATTTTTGTATTGACTGCTACAATTCATGTTTCATTATTTGTCATCATTGTGTTGTGTTAAGACTCTTGTAATGCATGTAACCTTTCTTTGTGTTTAAACTGTACAGTAAGTTAATACCATTTTCTGCAGCACAATCTTTCTTTTATGCAGACAAGCAGAATTTCTTATTAGTTTATTTCCAGGGGCACCGTTGGAAGTCACAGAAGCACCTCTAGTCATGTCATTATAATATATTATACACACATTTGCTGCATATCACTTTCATCCAGGGCAAACGAAATGAGAGGGAAGAGAGGCGACAGTGCGGCCACGCCGCCGTTCAACACAATCCAATTTACAGAGGCAATGAGGGCTATGACACATAATGTATAATCATTTCATATCAGGCTAATAAAAGCACACCAGAATACCTGCTGCAGTTTACCTCCTTTACTTCAGTAATCAGCTGTTGGACTGAAGAACGTATGAAGTAACGTAAGAGCAACATTTTCATTCACGTGTTGAAATCTGCAGGTATGTGGCGTCTGTGTTCTTCTGCATATACATGCCTGTAAACTGGGAATTTGTATATTACACAAAATGCTTTTGCCACAATGTCAGCTTGCCAAGTAAACTGGCATCCTGTTTCGGATGATGATGGTTTCCTGAAGTGTGAGACAAACAGAATTTTTCCCAGACTGCAGTTTCTCTGCCAGAGCAAAAGTGCTTCAGAGTTCATTTGTCACGTCATGCGTCTGTAGTTTCTGTAAGAGTCTGAACGCAGGGCCAGATGTGAGCTGAGAGACACGCTCCAGACTGCAGGCTGCCGTTTGTCATGCAGACAGAGATGCGCTGCGATTGGTGCAGGACGTGTGCAGCTCTGTTCCACCTGCATGTCTGCCCATGTCCATGCACACTTCTCACTGATGTGAAACATTTTTATCACCATTGTGTGGTGATGTGCACAGCCCAGATGGAGAAATAAAACATGCATGAGTCGCCCGCAGCTCTAAAAATAATTATACTCATTTAGTGAGAGAGAGAGAGAGAGAGAGCATCCAGCCAAATCACTAACCATCACAGAGACAAACTCTCTGCATACTAATGAAGATGCCAGACAATGACCAGCATAGAAAGAGAAAGAGAGAGAGAGAGACTGTGTGTGTGTGTGTGTGTGTGTGCGTGTGCATGTGCGTGAACAATAGTTTAAACATTCATGATTCACAGTCAGACGTCTCATCTGTGGCATCATCACACTGTATAAATGTTCAAGTTTTATTAAAAACAATGTCCAATATAAACCAATAAAACTTCTGCATGCGCTTCACCGTTTGTGAAAAATGGACTGAATTTAGTTCCTTTATCAATAATTCAGGCAGTTGAATGTGTTTTATGAGTTTTTAGTCAGAATTCAGGAATGATGAGTAAAGCTGTCAGTAAAATCATTTCTTATGTCACATCAGGTCTGTGATGAAGAGCAGCACTGCTGACGGATGGGAGGTCATCTCAGGTCTAATGTGAAGCACTGACCTCTAATAAAGCTGCTAAACATTCACATCCAGACATTATATGATGAATGTTACACCAGCTGATCTATAATGTCCCTTTAACTGCAGGTAAAGAATCTGTACCACTAGTGCTGCTGACTGTGTTTTTCAACATTTTACCTGTATGCTGTATATGTATATAGTATTTTGTATATTATATAATAATTGTATATTATACTGTATATTATTACAAATATTAGTGGATGCACTGATCACTCTTGTATAAGTGCAAACGTGTGCTTATATGTAAAATGTATAGATTCAGCACTAATGAATGCATGAGTGGCCTGTAATACCAGCCCTCTGAGATTCTGCATTGATAAACCTACAAAGCTGTAATTGGACCATTACGAGTTCCTGGGATCTGTATTGATTCTGCTGTTTTAGGGTCCAGTCAACAGTCCTGGTCTAGACATCAGACCTTCATCATCACAACATGGTGTCTGATTTCTGCATATTTTCAGGTATTGTGTAAAAAGTCATTTGAAGATCACGTCACACATTTCTCATTCTTTGAATGAAGCGTCACGTGATTCATTTGGTGTTTGTTTAATATGTGACTCTGGATATTGGCTAAAGAGCTGCTGTCCCTCAGATCAATGCAGACGGATCCCAGACGGATTGGCGATGGAGAAACTCAGTTACAGCCGTCAGAGACTGTGATTCACTTACACCACATCTGAACTGACTCCACTTTAATGCTTAATGAGTGTAAACACACAAAGTCTAACTCTGTCTGATGGAAGATCATATTTTACAGCTATGTACAGACTTCTAGCTTTCTATGTACACAAAACAACAACACTGTGTGCATTTGTGTGTAATGATGTTATTATATAAAAATCTGTAATTTTTTTTAAATGATAACAATGATGATTTTGTAGCCCAAATCTCAGACAGAAACAAGCATTAAATGGACATGAACCTGCAGGCTAGTTGTTTGTTCATTCAAACAGAATTAGCTCACTGTTTATTATTTATTATTACCTGTTTTAAAATAGCAGCCAATGTAAATGTTTCATTAAACAGTTTCAGTTTATGCCCAAGTCTGATACCTGCTGATATCCTGAGATTCCTGCCGCTCGGAGGATTAAGACACAAGATGGATGCGTCTCATTTGAGATGAAATCTGCATAGAAAGCTGGAGGAATTTCCAAAGATAACGTTTCTCTTTTGGTTATTTAAATAAAGTTGAATGTGTCACACAAACACCCAAACATCAGAATGTTGTTCCTGCTGATTGAATGAAATGTTAATGGCGCCACCGTGCGGCCAATTTACAGCAGCGCCTCCACACAGACAAACGATGCACAGATGCTGCATTATTGCCCCTGCAATACATCCTTACATTGAATGTTACGCTGATGTTGATATTATGAAATGAAGCGTATGAATGAGATTGTGAGGAGAAATGTTTTAATATACAGTTACAAGTTTGTAATGTTTCATGCCAGCTTTTCCTCCAAAGTAAATTAAGGCAAATACAAACATTTATGTGAGTTTAATATGTTTAAGATGCAGAATCTACAGAAGCTCAGTTTGAACTTCACCACTGTAATATTTTAAAAAACACTTAAAGATCTGTGAATGTGATCATAAACTGTCTGTTAAAAACTGATCATAAACTGTCTGTTAAAAACTGATCATAAACTGTCTGTTAAAAACTGATCATAAACTGTCTGTTAAAAACTGATCATATAGCATTTATGAAAAATGTCAGTCATTTTTTTTTTACTTCCCCAAATGATTTTGTGGTTCTGAGTGTTTTGCAGTGTTGAAAATAAACAATCTGTAATAATTTATGTGCTCATGTTTATATACACAAATAAAAAAGATGATCAAACTGCAGCAGGTAAAACAGAAAACACAGATTTTGTCCAATCGCCTTTATTCCACAGCACATACATCTACACAGAACTGAACCCTGACCGGATATGAAACTGTAACTGCAGTCAGTTCTGATAAACCCTGCAAAACAAAGTCAAATACACCTGCAGTCTGTCTCTGCTCATGAGGTCAGAAATAGTGTTTAAATGAAACGTTTTCTGTCAGCAAGGAAATGTGATTGTTTTAGAGAATGAAACGTTTACCTGTTGTACTGTTGTAATTTTAGAACTATTTCTGCTCCACATTTGAACAATGTTGACAAATATCTGAACATCAACATATTTATAAAGATGGTTTTAAATTGATAAATATTTGGCTGTAAGATGTTATATATACTGGAGGATTGTATAGTGGCCCATTACTGAATAATACAGTAAAGCGTAAGAAAGATATTCTGTGACATGCAAAGTACAAAAGTGGCTTAAATCTGATGGAATACAATAAACTCGCATTAACTCACAACTGAGACCACAGGCATCTGAATGAATTAAAACATGTAAAAACCAAAAAAAATTAAAACTTTAAAAATTTGTCACAGAGAAGCAGAAGCAGTTCTGATGCTGTGTGGAACAAAAATGCTTTAACATTCAAATCTCTTTCCTAATAAAACCAACAACAAATGTGACAAAAATATGACAGACGTTTGTCTATGTAAACCTCAAAGACACTGATTTCTCTTCATAAACCTTTTGTAATATTTTCACAGATCTGATGTTCAGTTCTGTCTAGATGCAAAAAATCTGTTAACATGGCCTGTAAAGTCTGGGAATACTAATGCTAAAACAAAAACATTTTCTTTTCATGTGACAAAGACAAAAATAATGGGTACCACACCTATGAAAACTTGATGTATCCACATTAAAAATACAAATAGAAAGTGATAAAACCACCGCCTAGGGTACAAGGTTTCCAGGACAACAGCAGAATACAAATCTGAGCAATTGTTCGTCTGGCTCATTTTGTTCACAGGATGTTGTTTGTGTTCTGAACAGACCTGATTGTTTGTGCTGTTTTTGCTACAGAAACACATGAACACACAATTGTTCCTTAAATAAACATTTGAACTGTTGGACAACATAAAGCAACATATGAAATACAGTTAAACCTGAAGTATAATTGTATGCAGCTACAGAAATAAATACATTTTGACTGTAACATCCTATGTTGTGAAATTTACATCTTTTACAGTATCTACAGTTTCAAGTCCCATTCAAAACTTCACTGTGTTCTAAACTTCTCACTTCAGTAAAATCCCCCGCACAGCTGCATTATAGTCCTGTGTCTGATCACGGCCTGCATGATGGTTATATATAAACCAACTGCAAAATTCACATCCTGCTCTCATGCTTCCCCATCTAACACAAATACAATTAAAAGCTCATTGTTATATATCCCAATCACTTACATATGAACATATAAACACTTTCATAGAACTTTAAAGGACTAAAATTGCTCTAAAACCATCTATAATCTTTAAAAACATTATACATGTGTCATCAAAACAGAGCATATGAAACTCCTGCGATCTGCTTGCCTTTGGCACATTCTACGTGTTGCTTTTCAAATCTTTGAAGAAATAAATGATTATGCATAAATACCCTGCTGTGAATATTCATCATGTAACAACATGATGTTAAAACAAACGTCACGTTTTTACTCGTGCAAATAAACAATGAGATTTATATGCAGCTGCAGCTTTCAGAAGAAATTTCCTTTTTGCCGTTTGGCAGAAAAAACTGTTCATTGCCATTCGAGTTTTTATTAAAACGTGCAAACGCAGAATGTTTTTACTTCAGCAGGTGAGGCATGAAACTGCATGTGTGCTTCTGATTGTTTCTGGTGGCTCAGACAAAAACAGCAGAAAAAGACATGAAGCGTGACTCAGAAGTTCCTGCTGACAGCTTCAGTAAAATGAGCCTCCACTGATGACTGATGAGAGGTATTGTAAGCAGATAAAGGGATAGTTGCTCCTTTGAGAACCATCATCTAGGGTTCAAACCATCTCTCCTGTCGTACAAACGTAATGCCTCTGAGGACCTGCAGACCACATGTCTGTGTGATGGGATTGAATCTTTATTGCCAGATGCTGCTGGAACTTACAAATGATGCTGAGGGGTTAGACAAACTAAGTAAGTAAACTAAGAGTAAAAGAGACGTGACGTGAGCTCTGGGTCGGATCATGAGCGGGTGAGAGGAGGCACACATGGACACCAGAGGGAGGCTGGTGAATCTGGAATGATGGGGAAGGGGAGGAGTCTGTATCCATCCAACTATCTATGTTCCCATTCAAACAGTACGTTCAGTGGGTCAGAGGTGCAGGTACTGACCCAGAGCGATGCTTAAGGTGCTAGTTTTCATTGTATTGAAAATGTTTGGCTGCTGCACAAAAAAATCATTTTCAAATGACTCTGATGCAATAACAGGGCAGTGAGTTGTAATACATCCTTTAGTCTGTGACATAATCTTTTCTGAGACTGAGAGCAGGACAGCAGAACTTATTTTGGGCTCAGAGCTCCACTTTCAAATTTGTTGTTCCGTCCCCAGCAGCCCGACGCAATGCTCATGCTTCTCTGGGCCCGGTCGGCCCAGTCTCTGTCGCATTCTGATTGGCTCTGGGTGCGTTCCGGGCGGCCCACTTGCACAAACGGCGTGGAGGAAGTGGGTTGCGAGGAGATGGTGCGCAGCAGGTGGTTGCGTTTCCGCAGGAATTCGCTGCTGCCGCCCAGACCAAAGCTGCTCTTCCTCAGCACCATACGAGTGCCGCCCGTCTTAGCCGGTCTGGACCTCTGACTGTACTCCAGCTGAGACAGGTGAGACGCATACCCATCTGTGATGAACTGAGAGAGAGAGGGATGAGGGTTAATAAAACACGAGTAAATACTGAGGGACACCGTGTGATGATACCTGACACTGATGCTGCATTTTCTTTGTTGGTCTCCCAACAATGTAGATGTGGGACGGGGAGAGACCCAGAGAGCCGTACACTGAGATGTCCTTACTGGAGCCATAAGCAGCAAAGATCTTCATGTGTGCCTACAGCAAGAACAAGACAAACTGTTCAAAACTCCTGTGCTGCACAGTGTGTTAGATGAATGTGTCACTTATGAAGCACATTAAAGTGGTCTGGTGGTCTCTGTGTGGGTTTTTAAAGCATGCCCTCACCTCTGTCATGAGGGACTTGAGGAAGTTAGCTTTGTGTCGCAGGGGGTCGTGGACGAGCCCGTCGCAGAACGACACTATTCCGTGAGGGAAGTTGTGCTGTGAAAGCCAGGCCACCACCCGCTGCTTCTGCATGTCCGGCCGGCCCGTCACATACACGATCAGATAGCCCAGATCCTGCCAGTGCCTGCAGAAAACCAACCTCATCAGAACCAGCAGACAGCAGGAGTACCAGAACACTTAAACAAGCAGCTGTGCAGCACCTGACCACATCCACCGCTCCTGCCCGGACTTTAGGGTCGCTGCCCATGATGGACACACTCGCGGCGAAGGACCCGTCGATGCTGAAGACAACAAACTCGGTGCAGCGCGGCAGAACGGTCAGGTAGCTGTCGGCAGATGTGTGGTCACCCCTTAAATACACAGAGCAGCCCAGAGTTTAGATGTTACAAATATTTAAACACGTGTGTGTGTGTGTGTGTTGAGTCGTGATGAAACACACCTGACCACCATTTTGACCGGATACACTCCGATTCCCAGTTTCTTACTCTCGGGAATCAAGTATGAGATTCGGCCGCTGCTATTGGTCAGTTCTGTGTCAAAGTACACCCACTCACCGGACGGGGGCTGGGTCATGATGTGGACGTCAACCTGGAAATCATCACAAACTGATTACCAATGTTAAACAAAGAAACACTGTGATTAATAACTGACCTACAGGAAAGGACGGTTTCTGACCTTCTCTCCTGTTAGCGTCACCATATCCAGCGGCCCGTACATGAAGCGACCCGTCACCACCTGAGGGCCGTCCTCTGTAAACACCGCATCACTCACGCGATGGTTCGCTGTAACGTTCTTCACAACACAAAGATAACGTAATGTGAGCAGAAGTGTCTCTGACACAGGAAGATTTTAAGGAAAGTGTCTCACCCTGATCTTCACGTGAGTTCTCTTCCTCATCCATTTCTCTCGCGGTTTGGACGGAGTGAATTCTGACACTTCCTTTCCATCCAGTTCCAAGATACTGTTGTGCTCATGTCTCATGACCTTATACAGGATATTTACAGAACAGTCATTCAGCAAATTTGCTTTTACAGCTGAAGACTTTTAACTAAAATGTAAATGTTGTTGTTTTAAAACAGTTTTATTCTTCACCTGTCTGAGCAGGAAAGACACGACATCAGTTGATTCCCAGTAGGAAGCGTGAAACAGATGAGGTAGAGCAACTGTAGGGAATGCTGTGAGGGCATCAGGGCAATAGAGGGCAAAATCAATGCGCTTTGTGCCCCACCAGCGTGCTGCCACTGCAGGGCAAACGACACCAGATCAGCCCTGCCTGTATGAACTATTCACTGCAGCAGTTCTTATCTTGTTAGTTCTTAAATGTCAGTTAGATGCTACATTCACATATCAAATGCATTTTATTATGTGTGTGTGTGTGTCTGTGTGTGTGTGTGTGTGTAAACTCACTGTTGGTGATGCTGGATGCAGTGTAACTGTCTGCTAATCCCGACACCTGACTGGCGATGCTGGTTTCACTGGCTCTCCGGGCCGCGCGGAAGCCTGAAGCGGATGCTGGAGAGGATGGATTGGAGTGGTCAGAAAACATGACGCTGTGAGACTGCATCACATCCGCTGTGAGGAGAAAAACCAACAGCTGTCAGAGAGCAGCTAAATGTTTTCAAATGTTACATTTACGTTTATTACCATTTTCAAGCACTGGTTGGTCTTAAATAATAAAAGGAAGATGTAAACACTGAGTCTTTATATGAGTGACGGGACATTATCCATTATAAACACGTCAGATTCACTGTTATCACTTCAGAGGACTGAATTTAACATTTCTTTACTGGTTTACTTAAAGATGAAGAGTGTCATTTCTGTGTCACTTAAGACAAACAGGATAATTGCTCTAAAAACTTCTCCTTTAGATTTAATTCTTACACTGTTTAAAATCACAGCAACTCAGTTCAAATCAGCGTATCAATGACACACAAACACGCAAAGACAGATCACATGAGCAGACAGAACTGAGGCAGACACAGTTACACTGAAGGGTGTGAGAAACAGGAAGGTTACACACACTCGACAGCTGCTGGCACTGCTTGCCAGTTGAGCACAGGGACAGCGATGGAGGTCTCACTGACCGCGTCCTGTGCTCGCTGCCCCCCACAGACTGAGCCCTGCAGCAGAAGGTGAGCATGACTCTGAAGGGTCTCCACTGCAGCACGAGACGCAGACATGAGAGCAGAAGCACAGCAGACAAAAACAAAACAACTGACACATCCGTCAAGATGGAAAACTCACCATCTGGTCTGATCTTAAACATGAACACACACACGTTACTTTTCATTGTGAACTTTAAACATGAATGTGTTGAGCGAGGTTTCTTACCCAGCAGGGCGGACTGGCCATCACCCAGGGGGAAGCGCTGGTACCGCGGCACGCTGAGCGGAGGCAGCAGGTGAAAGCGCTTCTCCAGGAGAGGCTCCAGGCGCGAGGCGGACGGGTCGGCGGGGTGGAACAGATTATAAACCTGATGACACGCTGGGCGGAGATGAGCCACTGAAACGAGACAGGAAATTAATTCACACATTACATCTGAAACCCTCACTTGTACCACAGCACCGGAGATCAATGTACCATCTAGAGGAGGAACCACAGTCTTCCTCAGAGCCAGAACCAGACCCAGCGGTGAACCAAAGATGAAGAAGTCAGTCACTTCAAAGTCGAACTTCCCCAAAGCTCCGCCCCCCTCCAGCATTGTACTGTTGCTGGAGCGACGTGAGGCCGGTTCATTCCTCAGAACACTGGAGTGGAGACTGCACACACACACACACACACACATCAAACAATCCACTCCAGGGTTCTGACCAGTAAATCTTCAGCCTCACCTGGACAGAAAGGCCTGGTGCTGTTTAATGGTGTCCATCTCATAAGTGGAGGAATCGCTGCGTTTGCGTGGCAACTGTTGTTTGGGGTCATCGGGGCTGCTGGAGCGTGGGATGTCTATATTACTGCGGCTGAGGTGACGGCTGCCCTCTAGACTCAAACCTGGGTCAGAACCCGAGCAATGAGCACTGTTGATGATGAT
>JBAJNP010010653.1:0-16073 GCA_036877545.1 Yasuhikotakia modesta
TGTGCCAAACAAAACCCTTAATGCAACTGATGGAAATTGTTTACATTGTGCATTGATGCTCTTAGGTGACTCCATACTTCTATAAGATCCCTATGGGCAGGAAAAATGGAGAAGATGTCTCAGGACTTCAAGCAGAATTGCAAGACAAACTCTCCAAATTAAACGAGGTGTGATGAATTGCTCCAGTCTTATGTTAAGGCTTATATTCAGTCAAGTTTGCTTCCCTGAAATCCACTGTATTCATGATGTCTGTATGTCTGATGCCTTTTGACAGATGCTTGTCAACAAGAAGACCAAGTATTTTGGAGGCGATTCAATCACAATGATTGATTACATGATGTGGCCTTGGTTCGAGAGAATGGAGATGATGGACCTGAAACAGTCAGTTATTGCCTTGTTTTAATTGCATATACAAAGATTATAAAGAAAAAATGCCAAGTGTTTATGACATGGCAATTTAAGTTTAATGCAAACTAAAGGTTAAAAAAAGGTTATATCAGTGGCATATATATCTTTTTATCCACATATAAGGAGATATATGGTTCCTGTAACTTAGTTTAGCAATTAGACTTTAAATTGCATAATTATAAATCTTTATATTTTTAGCTGCTTGGACAAAACTTCTGCTTTGAAGAAGTGGACTGAATACATGCTAGAGGATCCCAGTGTGAAAGCTACTATGTTCAGCACAGACACTTACAAGATCTTCTATAAGTCCTACATGGAAGGAAACCCCAATTATGATTATGGTTTATAAATAAATCATCATTTTGTGCTTTGTTTGTTATATTAAACAAACGTCCTTCATCATTTTTGTACTGTGATATTGACTGATTTAGTATGAATAACAAACTATAATCTAAGGTTGCGTTTAAAAATCAGATACATTTTTGGAAAGAACGAATTTGTAAATGAATTTCTGTACAATTACAATCTGTAAAATAAAGAGATATAAAGAGTGTCTCATTTGAACTCAGTTTTGGTGGTAGGAAGTCTTTTAACATTATTTGAGCTATAAACAAATTATAATAAAAATCATTTTCAGGGTCTAATCACCTGTCAGATTGTATATTCTATCATATATGCACTGAAAGAGGTTGTGGTATGGCCTAATTCAAGCGGAAAAACTATTGTTATGAAAAGTATTTTGAGAAATGTTTTAAATGTCTGTGCTTAAAGAAAATTCCACATGAACATGGACAGCTAAAAAGGTCACAAATAAAATCACGTTTCTTGATAATACTGCTAAGTACTGTGAGAATTTGACTAAATGTATGTGTTTAATGAGACAAATATTTCACTGTTGTTTGTAATTACCCTTAAATATACAATGAAAAAGATCCATGGATCAGCTGCCAGACATTAATAACCAAAACATTACAATAGCATTTGTAACAGTCAGTGCTTTAACATGCAATTTACATTTACGGTGCAAAACTTCCCAAAGCCAAATAACTGAACCAGTTAACTTCCAGCACAGTCAGGGTCAGTTTGAGCTGAGTTTATGCCCTGCATGACCATTCAGGAAGTGGGGGGTATATTCCTGAACAAGCACAGATGCATTTCTGATCATCTCTTGAAAATGTTCCACCATTTTGGCATAGATTTCCCGTTGCAACACAATAGGTCTAAACAGGTTTATTGGCTCTGCAATGAGGAATACTTTGGGAATCTGCATTTCAACTGGGATTTGAAGGTTCCCGACAATAGCATGGTAGAGTCTCTTTTCCTCCAGGCTTTTCTGAAGGAAACTGAGCAAATCTCGAAATCTGTGATCGAGATTTTGCGGCTGCCACGCTGAAGGAGGTTTGCTCAACAGCAGGTGTAAGACTGCAGTCTTTATGTGGTAATTTGTAAGGGCACTTTTCCCAGTCAACGCTGTCTGCTTTTTATGCAGGAAAGACACTATCTGCAAACAGTGAATGTGACAGGAATTTGCAGGAAGTTTTTTAGCTAGGTGTTTAAGTACATTCCTTTCATAAAGAGTCAGTGAGAGTTGCCAATGAGTGTCTGAGGAGCTACTGGTATCAGAGGGAAAGTGAGAAACAAGGTATGCATCAGAGTCTTCAAACTGAACAGCAGGGGTTATGTTAAGAACAACGGTCCTTCCAGACCTAAATCTGATTTTCAGTGCACCAGGAACATCCAGGTCCTGGAATGCCAACTCAAACTCATACTTATTGGAGATCTGTCCCCATGCTTTGGTTAATGAGACCTGAAACCATTTCATAATCTGATCTTTTGACAAATAAGTGGAGTCACCCGCACAGACGAGTTCCTCCAACCCGCAATCTTCAATCTTCTCACACTCATTTCTGTTGTGAAGCAGACACAGCATATCATCACCGAGATTGGCTGAGCCACAAAGGCAGTTTGTGCCACTTGGTTTTATTAGTTTAATCCTTCCATATCCTTGCAGGTCTAGTGGGATGTCAGTGAAGGGTTCACACCAGAACTCAAACTGAAACCTGTACGGCTGAGGAACTGTGAAGGGCACAATGAGGTCACACGTGGGAGGCTTACAGACCCTCCAGGACTCAAACATGCTGCCGCTGCCTACAAAGTCCTCCACCTCCAAGTAAGCCTCTTGACCACAAACACTTTTCAAAGCCTCTATCAAATCATCTGCAAAGCCCTCAACAAATTCCTGCACTCTTCCACACTCATGGGCGAAGGAATGAAAGCGGGTCTTACAGAAGTTATTTAGGACACCTTTATCTAAAGTGACAGAATTAGCATTTAGATATCCAGCACTGGAATATCCATCCTCATCTTCAACAGGGTCAGTAATTTCAGCAAGGACAACATCCTGCCTGAAAACCTCAATTGTGAAAAAAATGACAAGACACAGGGCACTCCAAAAGTACCAGCTGTAATTTTCCTGATCAGATAGCAAAGCTTTTTCAGTGTTAGAGATTTCATTTTCCAAGCGCTCCTGTTCAGCCTCCAGCTTCTCCTGGTGCTCTCTCATCCTGGCCAGAAGAACATCATCTTGCTCAGGGAGGGTGGTGTTTTCATTGGGGAAAAGCAACGGGTGGTTGAGAATGGCAGCTGCTACCACCACGCAAATCCGTGCAATGGCACTCTGCATCCTTTACTGTGCATCTGGGAAAACAGATTTCACAATTATCCTAAAGGTAGGAAATGAAATTTAGAAGAGGCCAGCAACAGCAAGCTTGTTTGAAAGCATAAGGTCCTGTCTTCAAAGCACTTTCTAAAGCCAAACCTCCTCTGAAACGCACGAACACACAGCCTACATCGTTGGCAAGCAAGCAGGGCGTCCTATCATCAAATTCAGACATTCCACAGAACACACATATCTACAAAATATATTTAGACCACTTTACTTAGTGAATAGCACATCAGGATGTTAAGAGACCATCAACCAGCGTTACAAAAACTGCTACCCTTCTTTAAATTGGTATCCAAAAAGAATCTGAAAAGAATTGAATACATAAAGCTTGAGTAAAAATCTGACCATTTACATTTAAAAAAACTTGCTGGAAAAAACACAATTTGAGTCATATTTTGAACTGTAATACGTAGGACTGTAGAAGAAGAGGAAGTCATGAAAATTTCTCCATTATAAAATAAATTAGCGCCATAATGTGATGCCTAATAAGATTTAACAGTTAAAAAATGATCTGCTTAATGCTATTAACTCCATTAACAAAATACCAGCAATATTTTTGTACTGCATCAGCACTGTTAAGTATTTTGAAACTGACTAAAGCTAAGGAAGTAGCTCCTTTCAGCTGAGGAGGAAGTTACGTAATTGGTTTGGTGTGGCACTTTAAGTCAACGCTATTATTGGGTTAAGGCAGATAAAACTTACTCTTCATTTCAGAAATATTCTAGCTATTCTCCTTACAGTGCAGGTCGTTTTCAGTTTTACATAACCAAGTGACTGTATGCATGAAATTGCATCATAACACAAGTAACACATAACAAAAATATTTAAAGTATGGTTTGGATAATAAAGTTTAGATAATAGCAACGTGAATGGCTGAATCCTGGTGGCTGATTCATGATAGCTGTGCTGTATTACAGGCGTAGACTACAAGGGGGGTTTGTATGGCGTTGAAAAATACCCACAAACACCACAGCGATGATTCTGGGCAAAAACAGAGGAAAAATACACCACCGCATGGGTAACGTTACATTATACACGTAAAGATAGACGTGTAAACTTGTACAAGTACGCGTGACGTATTAATATAAACCGCACTGTTACACACTGTACAACAGCGTTTGTTGATGCTATAGGTCAGCAGTTTTATAAAAAGGCTCTTTTTATACACGTTACAGTTTTTACGACAGCTGTTACGTTGCATTCAGTTTGTTACACGACGGCTCACGAAAGCCATTGTTGAAGATGCCCAAGAAGTGAAACTTACACAGTTAGAGGCGACCGTCGCTCATTGTGTAAAATGGCACTGGACCGACACAAGAGAAAGCGCACGAGTCCCGTTATTTCTCTGCCATTTCCTTATCCTGTTAAACACTCCTTATCCTGCGAAAAGAGGCTCTTCTCACAGCAAGGAAGTGACCAATGTGGCCGTTTTCGTTTCTCTATAAAAAGCACGTGGGTTGGACCAATAGGACCTTTCGCGACCTCTGATGAGAGCGATATAATGTTTCGTCATCATACGTGTCATGCGTCATGGAAAAACGTCATCCAGCACATTTTGCATTACTAGTTTTATATTATATTTATAATTATATAAGTTATATAGATTTTGAGATTAGATATATATTTGAGATATATAGATTTTGTTATATAGAATTATATAGAAATTGTTCCTCACTATAAGATTAGAGCGTATGTTTTAAAAATGCACTGTAGTTTATGCCATAACAATATATCATATTTCTGTTCTTTCAGTGTAAAATAACGTTAACATAACGCTCCATAAACGTAAACTACATAACACAAACTGTAAAGTAGTTGAACAAATTAAAAATAGATTATGCAATCCAGCAGTGTTTCATATATAACATTTTATAATAAACTGATATCATACATGTCTACATAATAACGTTGAACTACCACACGAGGTCACTAGCTCACCAAAATTCATAATAATTGAAAATATATTGATAAGGGAGGGTTTTATGTTTAATAATCGTAACTGTCAGTTGGTTTTGACGAAAACAAAGTTATCTTACATGGGAAAGTTTGATATCCTACGATATTTTTAATCAGAGTATGAAATATGAATATAATTTTTAATGCCCCCTTTTGTGCGCATCGTGGGTGTGGCTAGGAGGTGCGTCCCATGCACTTTAATACGCAACGGGGTATATGTATTAACCACTATTAAAGTCTTTCATTTCTTGAGAGACTGTTTGCACTTGGTTCGTTTAGCAGATACGCAACGTTATTTACAAACTACAGTGTGATTTTTTTACTCTTTGGCTGGATGTCGATTTATTTGCGCAGACTATCGATTTAAACAGCGCAGATAGCGCACCGAAGTGACAGTGATAGTCGGATAGGTACGTTTGAAACCAAAGGCATCGTATAGTAACTTTTTAATCTTATGCTATAAGGCAAACTTTACTAAATGGATCGTTTAAAGTTGGTTGTGCAGTATTTTCAGTCCAACGCGGAGTCGATCTCTAACGGTATCTGTATATTATTGTCCTTAATAAGCGTCAAGCTGTATACAAGTTTCGATTTCAACTGCCCCTGTTTGCCCCAGTATAACAAGTTGTACGCTTTGGGGGTTATGTTCGTCCCCCCTGTTATATTTTTCCTTTTGGGAATATTAGTTATTCGTCAAACTGGGGTTTTAATGGAAGAAGTGGCCAGACCCCTTGGCAGCAGGTCGAAAAATCCGGCAGTGGCCAAGTAAGTGTTTATTATTTTTGCTGTAAGTATATTAATATAAAGCAAACAACAATTATTGCTTTGATCGATTAAAAAAAGAGATTAAATGATTTTATCAGTAACTGTTACCAACTCACTTTGGCTACCTTAACAAGCTGTCATGTTATAACTTTATTAAAAAAAATATCCTATATTAAAGTTAATGATTGAGAAATATTGTTTTTCAGATTCTTGCTCTCAGCAGTGATGCAAAGAGCCCTTCTGCCCCCCATGGTCTGGATTCTTATGACACTGCTGGATGGAAAATGTTTAATCTGTGCGTTCAGTATGAACGTAAGCCCCAAATATTTTACAGGCATGCCCAACAACACCGGCCTGGATCTCATAAAGATCATGGCTAAGGTGCCTTGCAAAGAAGATCTCATCTTCAAAAACAGCACCTTCCGCAAGGCTGTGTCACGCTATGTACGTTGTTACTCCCAGGTATGTTGGTTTTCTCAAAGTGTTCATGTTAGTAGTGCTTTTGTGCTAATAGTGTTTAGTTAGTTTAGTTTTTTAGTTTAGTTTTTTACTTGATAGTATTCATGTAAAACTTAGACCAAACCTTTGGGATATTTCTGTATGATAAAGGTCTTCATGTTTATTACATGTGTGTTTGTGGACTACAAGGCATATTAATACCATCTAATCTTCTATTTTGCTTCTTCTCTAAGGGAATAGGCTGGTCCATCCTTCTCATCCTCATTTTTATGGGAGCTGTGGCTCGTATTGTCAAGCCTTGCTTCAACTACGCCAATTTTCTGCAGACACGTTACTGGAGCAATTATCTTGACATTGAGCAAAAGCTTTTTGATGAGACCTGTGTGCTCCACGCCAGAGATTTTGCTAGAAAATGCGTGATGCAGTTCTTTGATGGCATGCGTGAGGATACGCCTTTGAGACTTCCCCTCTCATATGCGCTCAGATTCGGACATATCCCGACCCCAGAAGAGTCTGGAAAGGAAGAAGAGGAGCCTTTGCGTGGCATCACCAGACGAGATCAAATAGATGATTTGCTGCAAAGTTGGTACATGTGCAAACCAGAGCTGGACGTGACCAAAATGTCTTTTAAACCCAAAGTGTTAATCACATGGGAAGACCACAATGGACAGGCTTTATTCTCTGAAGTGTAGAAGTTTATTGGAAAGAAACACAAAGTTTAGATCATGCTACCATGTGACATGTTCTTTGAATGTTAAAGACAGTCGAAAATGTTGAGTGATGAACCCACATTATTTTAATGTTTTGAGATGTTAGTATATCTAGTATATCGTATATCAAAATATTTTCAGTTCAGAAGCCTTTCCAATGTCCAACCTCAGAGCTTGCAGGCTGGTGCATTTGACTATGCTGGGATTTAGTTTGTGTAATTTTGCATGTCTTCCTCCACACACATTACACAACAACCTCATGGATATGGCTGAGATGCAAATAACTAGAACCTAGGCAACACCTGACAAGAACATGTAGAACATTAAAATAATAAGTAATACTGGCAGGACGTTCACTAAAACTAGACACATTTTAAGCTGTATAGCCTCTATGCCCATGTCTTGAAATGTTCTTTCTCAATAAATACATATATTCAAAATGTGATATTTGTTGTTTTGTACTTTATTTACATATTATGGTTGACTGTAGACAATTTAAGCAATGGACACTGTGGGAAGGGGGACATTTTGGTTAAGGATGGGTAGAGCCTATAAGGGAGGGGCCAGACTTTCAGGTACATCCTCGCAAATATTCCAGCATTTGCTCTCGACTGCTCCAGTGATTCAACTGTGTTCCTTTCTTATCCTATTGTAAGTAAGTCTGCTATTATCACAATACATTTTACTCTGTTACTGCACTCTTTGCAACTTTTGCACTGAAAACAATATGTTTTTCCTTTAAAGGTCTATAAAGTCACTTTTCGAAGATGGATAAGTTTCGGATAATGTTGCAGTTCTTACAAGCCAATCAGGAGTCTTTCATGAACGGCATATGTGGGATAATGGCCCTAGCCAGCGCTCAAATGTATTCCTCCTTTGAGTTTACCTGTCCTTGTCTCCCAGAATATAATTACGCGTATGGAGTCGGCATTCTAGTCGTTCCCCCTATATGGTTCTTCCTACTTGGATTCGTGCTTAACAACAACATATCAGTGTTAACAGAGGAATGGAAAAGACCTGTTGGGAGGCGCAGGAAGGATCCAGCGGTTTTGCGGTACATGTTTAGCTCCATGACCCAGCGAGCTCTCATTGCTCCGGCTGTATGGATTGCCGTGACCCTGATGGATGGAAAGAGTTTTTTATGCGCCTTCAGCCACACCACGGACTTATCCGAGTTTCTTAACCAGAGTCAGGAAAGTTTACCCCAAAATGCCCTCATTAAATTACAGGCCACCATCCCCTGCAAAGACGTATTTAACGCACGTGAGGTCATCTCCAGAGAAGCGTCCACAAGATACATACGCTGTTTGTCACAGGTAATGACATATTTCATAACAAATATGGAAAACAGACTATATTGTCCTTATGGTCAAATGTAAGACAAGTTATGGGTATTTCCTGATCAATAAATCTGTTGTCTTTTATTTCTCCTACAGGCATGCGGATGGTTCTTTTTAATGATAATAACTTTCCTAGCTTTTCTAGCCAGGGCCATCAGACCTTGTTTTACGCAAGCCGCGTTTCTTAAAACCAAATACTGGTCGCACTACATTGACACGGAGCGCAAAATGTTCGACGAAACGTGCAAAGAACACGCCAAGAGTTTCGCCAGGGTCTGCATACAGCAATACTTCGAGAGCATCAGCGGAGAAATTGTTCCTCAGTTACAGCTGCCCCAGAAGAAAGGAAAGGGCGATAAAGAAGAGGAAGGAGAAAAACAGAAAAGCGACGAGGAGAAACTTCTTGGTGTGCGTAAGCAGGACGACATGAATAAAGTGTTGTGGAACTGGCACCAGTGTAAACCCCCATTGAAGCTGAGTAAACGAACTCAAGAGGGGAACGGACTCGTGAATTTAGACACTTGCAGCTTTTCTGACGAATACGACAGCCAGACATCGATGAAGAAAACTTCGGTGGCGTACTACTCCAAAGTGTGACGTTTTAAGCCAAATTCTTAAGGCATTGAACGAAGTGTGATATCTGTACCAGTTGCTATCTCAGGTCTTGCTATTGAATGTCATCCATTGTCAATTCATTGTATTAATCCAGAGTTTAACAATGAAACGTAACGCGATTGTTTTCTGTTGTTTTTCTCAACGATTTCGTTGTAACCCAACCGGTTTGAAGCGTTGATGATACATGATTCACCGCTTTATAAACCAAACAAACAGCCAGAAGGATGCAAATTCAACAAGCAACACGAGTCACTAACTTTAGCTCTAAAGAGGTACAAGATCTGTTTTTAATAATACACATTTTATTTTATTTGTGGATGTTTAGACCATTTGCACTTCCTGGCAATGAAATGTAAGTGTTTGTTTATTTTAGAATAATTTTCAGTAACTAATTTTGTCTGAGTGTTATTTTTGTTGTGCATGTTATTTGTTGTGAATTGAATAGTAGAACCTTAAAAACCCTGTGTTTATCTTTTGTGTTATATATGTCAAAATCGTAAGAATTAAATATTATATATTTATATATTATATTATACTATATATATATTAAAATAAAAATATATGTACACTTTCACTATTTGTTTACTATTTATGCACTAAAACAAATTATATGTTTTGTTCCATTGTTTACTTGTAACTTTTAAGAAGCACTCAAGAATTTAAATCTGTCTTTGTCAGTGTTTTAGGTTCATTTACAGAGACATCTCAGAACAACATTAATCGCCGTCAGCGACATTCAGAGAAGAATCAAAACTTTAATTTAAGATAAGATGTCTACCATCCTCTCAGAATATGTCACATTCATTGGACTCTTCTTTAAGAGAAAGGACACCACGATCCTAAATAGCCTCATAGGTTTAGGTACAATAGCCAGTCAGACGGCGTACAACATCTTTGCTTTTAACTGCCCATGTTCACCAAAGAAGAATTACCTGTATGGCGTGACTGCGATTGGTGTGCCAGCACTCGCTTTATTTGTTATTGGAGTGATTCTCAATCAAAACACCTGGGATATTGTGTCGGAATGCCGCACCAGAAAATGCCGGAAATTGTCCGGTAGTTCTGCCTTTGCTCTTCTGGCCTCTATTATGGGAAGAGCAGCCGTTGCTCCAATCACCTGGTCTGTGATTTCCCTCCTGAGAGGGGAAGCGTATGTCTGCGCTTTTAGTGAGTTTTTGGACCCCTCTTCTTTGGAGAATTTCCCTTCCACTACACAGGCTCCAAAAATCATGGCCCGGTTTCCGTGTGGGGATTTACCTGCCCCATTTGTGAACTTCTCAGCAGAGGTTGAACGGAGGTTAAAATATGAGTCCCAGGTATCTATACTTACTTTATTGTGCTGATACATATCATATGTATTCTAATATAGCTAATAAGAATTTATAGTAATTTATATTTATGATGGTGTCTTCATGCTCAATATTACGATATGCACTTTTCCTAGCTGTTGGGCTGGCTGTTGGTGGGTGGCGTTTCCCTCTTCGTCTTTCTGCTCCTCTGCCTGAAGCATTGCTGCTCCTCTATCGGCTATCTGCAGGAACTTTACTGGACCCAGTACCGGTCCAATGAGATAACCCTTTTCAAGCGCACAGCTGAAGTACACGCTAAAGTAAACGCTGCAAAAAGCGTCAAGAGCTTCTTTGGCTTTGTGGATTTGGACACTCAAGAGAAGGAGCTTCTAGCAAAGTCTGAGGGAGCCAAGAGTGTTATTCCCAGGCTAGACTGGAACCGCATCACTGGGGTTTACATGTACAGAGAGGTTAATGATGCGCCAATGTACAGCCGCTTAAACAAATGGGCCAATTATACAGACGAAGGCAACTAGAAGCAAATGGACATGTTAGAGATGTGGTAACGTTAATGGTGTGTCAAATTCTCTTATTGCACTATTCTCTTATTGAAAATTGCTGTGGCTTTTAAATCTTTAAATTGTTAGGGATCTTCATATATTCATTAATTATTGTCTTTATTAATGTAATCTACAATTTTTGATTTTCTGTTTTATGGATAAAGTGTGGTTTGTTTAGTACAATGATGTCATGTTAAGTATTATTCTAAGTAACATTTTTAAAGGGCAAATTTTGAGAATGTTGGCATCTCAAGGGTTAAATGTTTTGGTAATTCACAGAACAAACTATTTTGCAGAGTACATTACGTACTTTTAAGGTGAGATGGCCTCATGCTGTGACTAATGAGTGAACCATTGTTGCTCACCTAGAAAATAACTTCTTAAGTATTGAGAAACACCCAAGCAACAATAAAAGCCACACTGTGATGGCCAAAGGTGTAACCACATAAAATGTGGCAAACACGTGCACACTTAGCAATACAGAAGAGAGAGTAGTAAGATGTGTGCTGCCCTTATTTTAGCATAACCTGCCTGATATATTAATAAAGGGCCTGTCATATCGGCTGAAAACATCTGTGACTGAAATATATAAAGGATAATATATCTAAAATCATTTTGCATGGAATTTGCATGTAAAAGTAAATTCACCACATTGCTGGAAAATAGAATCACAATAACATCAAAGCTTTACACTTATGTAGGTCTATAGTTACATATCATTCATGTGGATAAATAGGATAAATTCTTAAACTAAAACAAAAAATCCTCTTTTCAATAATATCTTTGCAAAGTTTGTATATTAAAGAAGATTTCTCAGTCTCAAAACATGGATGAATGAACAGAGGGCAACCTTGATAACTGGAAATTGGAACATTTATTTGTTTAAAGGTAGGATAGGCAATTTTGGCAAGACTAGCAATTGCATCCCATCTTATGTTTCTGGAAAAAATGTACCTACCCTGTCCTTAATGTTTAGCTTTAACATTATTTTCTTTCTTAACTAAATAAATGAGTGTTGAAATGTGGTCTAAATCCATTAAACTATTTTGTATTTTAAACATTATTCTAACTGGTTCATGGGTATGTTTTAAAACTAATAACAAGTAATATTCAACAATGGCATAATATGCAACATTAATAATATGTACCAGAATAGGAAAGTGGGTTGTTTTAAAATATTATGGGTTTCTATTTATTATGTTAAAGGATATTTATAATGCTAATAAACGTCCTATTAAACATGGTGTCTTGCGTGTAATTTGAATTTGGGTACATTTTAGGATGTCCCTGGATAAAAATGCTTCTCACCAGCAGATGTCCTTACAACATAACATGACATGACACCATCGCGCCACATGAATCCCATTAGGTTCCCTTTTGCAGACTGTACTGTAGGTGGCAGTATATAATCTTACGACACCAACTATGCAGGACTCTATAATGGAGGAAGAAGAAATGCAACAGGTCAGGCTTTATATGTTAAAATGAATTGCAGAAAGAATACAATACTTAAGAATATATTGGAAGGAGATAAAAACAACAAATAACAATATTAACAGTCAACAAACACAGTTAAATATGGACATAACAAGCAATATAACATAACTTTTACTATGTGAAATTGGCCTATGCAATTGAGTATTTGGCAGATATGCATTATTTAGATTGAAAAACCACATTAAATTAAATAAGTGTTTTCTGGAGAGAAAAGTTGTTTAAGTGACCAGTTATTTGGGACAATAACCATTTGGTTACTGTTAACATCTAATTTTATCAAGCTTGTGTAAGAATTTTAAAAACTACCTTCATATTGCAGTGCACACTGCAAACTGCTCTTTATTACTGTATTTTAAGTGCTGTTTGGTTTTGCAGTATCCCAAAAATATCACTGAATACATATAAATGTTGAAGAATAGTTTGAGCAATGTTTTCATGACACCGTCATTTTGTTATTCTCTGTAGATTATTATCGGTTACATTTTTTACATCTTACATACTGTAGAAATCAAATGTACTTCTTTAAAAATAATTGCTATGCCTTTATCCATTACCACCCAGGATCTGTGCTGAGACAAACTTCAAAAACATCAAACTGTTATATATATATATGTATGTTATGATGAGGAATTAATGCATTAATGTCTTCTGTTAGTATGTAATAAGTTCTCAGTTTGATGTTGGGGTTTTATCCAAATGTATGTGATTATAATTGTATTATTTGGTAATTTGGTAAAGTTTTCGATAGTTTACGTTCTCTGTTGGCCCAGCCTGTTTCTCTGTTGGCCCAGTCTGTTCAGTTCTCTGTTGGCCCAGCCTGTTTCTGCGGGTGATTCATGCGCGCAACAGCCGGGCGATGAAACGATCCTCACCGCAACACGAGCTGTTGGAAAAACTTTACGATCTACTTTTGGTAACAAACGTTTATGAAACTTTGCATATTTAGCAGATTATTTGTATTATGCCTGTAAGTCTTCGTTTCACACTGTGTTTTAGTAACTGATGTGAACTCAGGGTGACACATGGACATTCTCCTTCAATGCTGCTTGTCTGCGCAAAACCTCTTTATTTTGCGCGTGTGTCTATAGGCTACCCGAAATATTACACGTGCATAATGCTCAATGTCTAACTTTCTGTCGTACGTTTTCTTTTTACCTTTCTTATCCTTGCAATGATGCTGTTTGTGTTTTGACCCGGTTTTCTTGTATAACCCGGTTATGTAACAAAAATCCTTAATCATTCAGTTTCGTCAGCCGGGATTCATTTCTGAACAACTTTCTGTTTTGAGTATTAAAGCTGTTGTAGGATGTCCGCACTTATCTCGGAGTATTTCAAATTCACTGCGCTCTTCTTCAAGAGTAAGGATGTCATGATCTTTAATGGCCTCATAGGTTTAGGGACGGTAGTCAGTCAGACGGCGTACAACATCTTTGCCTTTAACTGCCCGTGTTCACCAAAGAAGAATTACCTGTATGGCGTGACTGCGATTGGTGTGCCAGCACTCGCTTTATTTGTTATTGGAGTGATTCTCAATCAAAACACCTGGGATATTGTGTCGGAATGCCGCATCAGAAAATGCCGGAAATTGTCCGGTAGTTCTGCCTTCGCTCTTCTGAGCTCCATTATGGGAAGAGCAGCAGTTGCTCCAATAACCTGGTCTGTGATTTCCCTCCTGAGAGGGGAAGCGTATGTCTGCGCTTTCAGTGAGTTTTTGGACCCCTCTTCTTTGGAGAATTTCCCCCCCACTACACAGGCTCCAAAAATCATGGCCCGGTTTCCGTGTAAAGGTTTACCTGCCCCGTTCATGAACTACTCAGCAGAGGTTGAACGGAGGTTGAAGTACGAATCCCAGGTACGTGTCCATCACAGTCAAGCAAAACTTAGGATTTAACTTCTAAGCGTTTGACATTTGTCCATGCGCGTCTCCACTTATGGGCTCATGCACATATTAGGAAATTTACACAGTTTTCTTCTTCCCTCTCCAGCTGTTGGGCTGGGTGTTGGTGGGTGTCGTCTCGCTCTCGGTCTTTCTGCTCCTCTGCCTGAAGAATTGCTGCTCTTCTCTCGGCTACCAGCAGGAGGCGTATTGGGCCAAGTTTCGGTCCAATGAAAAAAACCTATTCCAGCGCACGGCGGAGGTTCACGCTAAACTCCACGCTGCTGAAAATGTCAAGAGCTTCTTTGGCTTCGTGGCCTTGGAAAACCAGGAAAAGGAGCTTTTGGCACAATGTAAGGATATCAAGAGCGTTATTCCCAGGCTGGAGTGGAACCGCATCACGGGGGTTTACATGTACAGGGAGGTTAACGATGCGCCGATGTACAGCCGCTTAAACAAATGGGCCAGTTATACAAACGAAACGACTGCTGGTTAATAGAAACGACATATTGTTGACATCGAAGGAATGTTGTGCATTCTGAATTCATTTTTCATTTGTTTGTTTTTGCATTTATTTGCATTGTTTTTGCATTCATTTGTTTGTTACGGCCGATTTGCTGTAACATGCTGTTGTATGGTGGTATTTGTAACTAAACTCTGTAATTCACGTTTTTTTGTTTTGTCTGATATTTGTTTATTTTTTTTATCACCACTGGAATCTCAGATTCTGATATAATATATAATATTTAGTGTCTGTTTTAAAAGACATGATGCACTCTCAGGTTGAAGTGATCTTTGTTTGCCCTTTGTTCAACAATAAAGTGCCTTGGGTCTGACTAAACAGATAGTAATTAATATGTGATTCAATACAAATGCCAACCCAAAAATTACATTTCATTTTGTGAAAAATCTTAAAATGACAAATAATTTACAAATCACGTGTTTGTTTACACGGTAAACAAACCCATACAACATTGAACACGAATTATTTCTCATCACTACTGCTGACTAAACTACTACCTATTGTTGAAAGGTTGACGTAAGTCTATTAAATGCTTCATTTCATTAAGCTTCATGACCAAGTATCAATTAAAACCCTATTCTATCACTCCTCTGACTTTCTCACAATTTCCCTCTGTTGTTTCTTTTGTTATGTTTTGATATGTTTCTTATATTGTTTATAACAACCATCCAAACAATGTGAATCCACCCTCACGCTTTTCCCCAACCCTGTTTTACACACTCATCGGAGAGACTGACTGTCTGCCTGGCCACTTTCACCTCTTAATAGCCTTCAGCTGAAAAAGCAGGAGGATGATAGACAAGGAAAACAGGAGAGAGGAGGGGGCGGGAGAGAGCTGTGATCCAGACGCGGAATCACATGAGCAGAGATCTGTTTACAAACTGAGCAGAAGAGAAGTCACTGGCACCATTACATGGAGCCACAGTTGCGGGCTGGAGCAACAGGAAACGCACACGAACATATTCGCTTTGTTCTGGATAATGTGTTGTAGTGTTTATATTTTCAGGGTTGGAGATGCCAGGCCAGATGGTGTGAGGCACAGCCCGATGCCTCCCACAGCTTGAATGGGGAACGTTTACAAGCTTATGCTCTGACGGTTGTGTGCCACGGCTTTTCCTTTGTTATTGGGGATAACAGCTGATCGTAGCGCGAGGGATCGTCTTGAGGGAGACGCAGGAACACTTAAGAAAAGTGGTTGGCGGAAGCAGAGGAAGGGTGAGCTTTGTGACAGTGTTTTGGTGAAAAACTGTGTCTCTCTGTAACATGTTATGTTATATTTATACTATTTTATGAAGTATTATATAAAAGCCATTGATGACAACTTAAAATCAAGCGTTGGTATTCTGTCAT